>LNAC01000084.1:4606966-4669329 GCA_002007465.1 Ailurus styani
ACCTCCACGGCTGCCTGTCGCCTCCTTCACATGGCCTCTCCTCTCATTTCTGGGTGTATCCCGGAGATAAGTATATGTACAGGTGCGGGAGACCTGCGGTTTCACTGCAGCGCTACTTAAATTTTCCACTGGAGGAAGAGTTCCAGTATTACCTCAGCTGGAAAGACACATTTTGCCTTTTCCCACCAGCAGACTAAAAAGTACAACACGTTCTTGGCAAACCAGTCCACTCTGTCCTCTAGAAACCCAAAAAGTGCTGCCCTCAGTTTCTCAGCTCAAGGGACACTTTTTGTGGAGGACAGAACATAAGCGAGGGAGGTGTGAGAGCAGCTCCTTACATTTGGTTTCTCATTCATTTATTCATTGGTTCGTTCAGTTTACTTGAAAACCCATGCGTGCTGGCCTTTCTAAAGTTATCTCTCTCTCTCTCTCTCTCTTTCTCTCTCTCTCTCTCTCTCTATATATATATATATATATACACATAGATATAACTCCTAAGTTATTAATATATATATTAATTGTACACCCATGTTCATAGCAGCATTATTTTTTTGTTTTATTTATTTTACTTTATTTTTTCAGTGATCCAAGATTCATTGTTTATTTTTAATGTATGTGAAGAAGCATTTCTGCTGATCATTAAAATGAATTGAAAGCAAAGATGAATGACTGATTCTTTCATATAAGAAAATAATTTTCAATGATTTTATGTTTTAGGAAGAATTAACAGAACTAAAAGATGAAATTTCTCTCTATGAATCTGCCGCAAAATTAGGAATACTTCCAAGTGACTCAGAAGGAGAATTAAATATAGAACTCACTGAATCATATGTGGATTTGGGTATTAAGAAAGTCAACTGGAGAAAATCCAAAGTGAAGAGGTATTAAGAAAATCGCTTACTGTAGAAGAACCTACGTTAATAGTACTGACAATACGTGTAAATGAGTGACACCAGGCGTGAAACGATGAGCTGAGTAGGGATCCTTGAATATGGGAGAGAAGGCTTTAGTTATTTCTAATGAAGTGTAAATGTCTGAAATCAAAATGACTGAAACCTCAACTATTGATATCGTACTATCTTCAGTATGAGTAGGCACATCAGTTTCAATAAGGTAAAAATGATGAAGTTAAAGTTAAAATATACAGAGTAAGTTCTACGACTGAAGTTATGTATCTTGCATTACTAAGGCAAGGCCATATTATTTTTATTCATACTGTGTGTCGAAGGCAGGTACGTGGCATTTATCAATGTATTAATGGCATGTGGGAAAATAAGCATTAATTTTCCCTAGGTTCTTTCCTGGGACCTTACTTTTAAAATAGGGATTCTGTCTTTTATACCACTGTTTAACACAGGTACTTTAGCGATCTCATGAAAGGGAGGGCCTTATCATCCCTTGCAGGGCCTGATAGGGGAGGGAGTGAGATGGTAGAAGAGGGAACACATTTTGGTCCCATTAAACACTTAAAAGATGAATGAAGGACAACACTTCTTGAGGCACTTGCAGCCTGGAAGGTGCTATGCAAGGCTCTGGGAGTAGAGTACAAAAGATGAGGATGAAACTCTCCCCTCCGGCAGGGAGCTTACATTTGCCTGGGCAGGGAGATGGAGACCTACTTGTGAACAGCTGAGTTCTGTGTGCTGCACGTTATCCTTGACGAACAAAGAGGCATTTATCCAGTCATTCTTCCTGCTGGTGCAGGAGAAGAACGAAAGATGGGTGTTTGGCAGAGACTGCATTTAGGCTAAGGAGAGCCTTCCTTGAATGCTTTCAAATGCCACACCCGCACGGGCCAGTCTGTAGTCAGACTGAGTTTACCATCATTACTGTTCTAGGAGGGTGTTTATTACCTGTTGTGTTTCACCTATCCTGCAACTAAATACAAGTGTATGAATCTCCTGAAGGTTTTGCTCTACAATAGGTTTTAGAAGTTAAGTATTTTAATCCTGTGATTTCATTTTTCTAAAACAGTAAGATGATATTCAGAAAATTGAAATCTAAAGTGATCTGGTAATACTGTGAAACAAGGTATTAATTCAGTTTAATAAGACTCCATTTATCTGGAGGGTCAGCCTTTAGGAGCTCTCATCTTGACCGATTACAGCTGCAGTCCAGAAGGAAGTTAGGATGCAAATAGTTCAACTCACCTATGTGGTGTATTTAGCAGGAGGCTAATATCCCAGGGCCTTATTGACTTAGACTTGTTTGTATCCCTCGAATTCCCTGAGTTCCTGGCTGTAGAATAGCTGGGACAGAGGGTTGGGGGAGGTAATGCCAGTGTTTCAGTTAGCTAGCTCAGCTTTAGCGAGGAGAGAACTATGGGAACTGCAACTGTGATCTACCTCCAAACGACCACGGTCATGATCTTCAGTTTTGAAGAAAGCCATCATCTTTGGTTAGTTAAAGCAAAAAAGGATGTATGCATTATATTTTTTAGACAGATTTACATGAAATTTTGAAGTTAAAATGTAGTTATCTGTAAAATTTACTGCTGTGAATGCCTTGTTTCCTGTTTGTGCCAGATTAGTTCCAAATGGCTAGTGGAAAGAGCATGGTCTTTAGACCCAGATTTTGTTTGATTTGTAGTTTTGCCATTTATCATTAGCTTTATGATCGTAGGCAAGTTTCTTGGCTTTTCTGAGCCTGTTTTCTCATCAGGCTTTTTCTATTAAGTAGATTATAGATGTCCCTTGGGGATTAAAATGAGGATTAACATATAAAGGACCCCATGTAATATGTTCTTGGACATATTAAGCATTTATTTTTAATTTAAAAAAAAGTTATTAGTGAGTGTGCAAGTGGCGGGGGGTGGGGCTGAGGGAGAGAGACAGAGAGAGAGAGGATCTCAAGCAGACTCCCCGCTGAGCATGGAGCCCAACACAGCTGGACCCCAAGACCCTGAGATAATGACTGGAGCCAAAGTCAAGAGTTGGACATCTGACTGAGCCACCCAGGTGTCCCCACATATCAGACATTTAATTGTTGATAGCTATTGCTATTATTATTTAGTCAATTAGTTAAAATATATCATTGATCCAGTTTTCATATTCTCTTAATTCAACATAAACTTTATAAAAGGTTTTTGATCCTCATTTCAACCTTGGGGAAACATCAGATCTGTATCTTCATTTTAGGGTTGGGAAAACTGGAGCTCAAAGGGCTGAACTTTTTTTTTTTAAAGACTTTATTTATATGACACACAGAGAGAGATTACAAGCAGGCAGAGAGAGAGAGGAGGAAACAGGCTCCCTACTGAGCAGAGAGCCCAATGCGGGCCTCAATCCCAGGACCCTGGGATCATGACCTGAGTCGAAGGCAGAGGCTTTAACCCACTGAGCCACCCAGGCGCCCAGGGCTGAACTTTTTTGCCCAAGAAGACAGACCACTAGCAGAGAACCAGTCCTGGAGCCCAAAACATTACTGTCACGTAAATCTGTTGGTTCGTATTTACATGACAATCAAATCTTTTTACTTTCAACTTCATTCTTCCTTATGTGTCGTATTTTAGAGGGTTACACATTTAGTTCATCTCAAAAAAGATTTTTCTCCAGTTATTAATTTTAATTTGAGCTATAACTAGCCTGGGAATTTGGAAAATAATATGTATATATTATATAAAAATAATATATATGTTTTATTTTTTCAAGTAGACTTACTTCATCATGATACCTACTAAAACGTATTCTGCTTCTGCCCTTTGTATTTAATTAGTGCTCACAGCCAAAATCCTACAGTAATATAAAGCACTGTGGATATCCAACCCGAGACATCACATCACTATCTTAGTAAAAGGATTTCCGCCACATTCAGCTGGGAAAGTGGAGAATAACTAAGCCTAGAGTGAGTGGTCATTGAGATTCAGCTAGAAGACATCCTGTGAATCACAGGATTAGTGAAAAAAGGTTTAACTTATAGTCGTCCCACCCACCAGCAGTTTAATACATAGGAGTTCGGCTTTGAGGAAAAAGTAAAAATATTTATTCGTAGATCAAAGTGAGAGGAGATACAGGAGAGAAGAGATTTGTACCTTTTCTCTGCTGGATTGTGATTCTTAGAACAAGAGGAAGCCACAGTTTTCCCAGTGTCGAGAATTTTAGTTCTTTGTTGACTTGAGCTGCTTTCAAATCACTGACCCAAATATTAGCGGCTCCAAGCTTTTATTCTCAACTACCCTCCCTCAAGCTACTGCCTAGTAAATTTTAAGGGTTTAGGCCCAGTGTTCTATTTCACATTCATGGAATTTGAGTAGCTAAATCTGCATGCAGCTTGCAGACAGCTTCCCCTCTCCCTTATTATAGTTGGCTGCGAAGCTCAAATAATAAACATTTAACAAGTGGAATGCCTTTTCCCTTTGGTCTTCTCAGCAGGCTTCATAAGGGACTACAGTTTATTTGGACTTAGGGGAACTGACTTCCACAGGGCTCAGCAGGACTGGTCACCACTGCTGACTTTTTCCCTTTTGGGAAAGAAGAGAAAATTATTTTAGCAAGCACTTTCTCTGCTCTCTGACTTGGCTCCCTCTAGGAGTACATGATGTGCTATTTCAGTGGTCAGCATTCAGTAAGAAGAGAAATTAGGGATGTCTAATTTGTTAATCGAGCAAAATAAGCCTTCTGCTATAAGTTGGCTACGTCTTACAGCACAGGAAGATGCATTGTAATATATTTTAGATTTCTTATATAAGTGGTTTAAGTAGATGAGATCTATACAGGCATATTTACACCATAACTATTACCTATACAAGTGTGCATATTGACAAATATATAGTGTATTATAAGGAACTCCTTTTATAATATAGTGTCTAAAAAACCCTAATATTTTATTCATTCTCCTTTTTCCTCTGTCTCTCTGTATATATGTATGTGTGTGTGTGTGTGTGTGTACACACACACTATAATCTCATTTGGAATCATCTGAAACTGAAGAACAGTAAAAATTAAACTCAAGATGCTATTATTTATTTCTCTTTTCAGAACTACCTTTTAGTCTTTTAGAATAGTTTTAGATTACCGGAAAAATTGGTACAGAGTTTCCCTATACTCTGCACCCATTTTCCTCTATTAACATCTTAAACCAGCCTGGACCCTTTGTTACAATTAACTGATATTGACACATTATTATTAACTAATGTCCATAGTTTATGTAGATGTCCTCAGTTTTTGCCTGGTGTCCTTTTTCTTTCCCAGGATTACATCCAGGGTAACACATTACATTTAGGAGTCACGTTTCCTTAGGTTCCTCTTAATTTTCTTTGTTTTTGAAGACCTCGACAGTTTGAGAAGTACCAGTCAAGTATTTTGTAGTATTTTGCCCCTCTTGGAATTTGGTATTTCTTTTATGATTGTATTTTTTCATGGGTCTTGTGGAGGAAGACCATAGTGATGAGGTGCCATTTTCATTTCATCATATTAAGGGTACATACTAGCAACTATTTCTTTTCAAAAGTTACTTTTTCCTTTACTATGGAAAAATTAGAAAATACAGATTAAGAAAATTGAACAGAATTTAAAGCAACATCATCTTCCTTCACCTCCCACAAAGAAAACCACTTTTAACATTTTGGTGTGTAATTTCCACATTATCTGTTTTGTATATTTCTAAAAGATAAAAGGATATTGAATATATTGTTTGATAATGTTTTTTAAATTAGTATATTCTGAGATCTATAGATGGCAGTGAATATTTTTGTATATATTTACTGATGGATATGTGGATGAAGGAACTATAGTAATAACACTATTTTTTTATGATAAATAATGCAGTATTACTATTATCACAGGCATCTTTGTAGTCATGTCTTTAGGCACATCTTTATTTCTTTAAGATGTGGGTGAATATCCTCACTAAGAGTTATGCACATATTTGAGGTTTTTGATATATACTTCCATGCAGCTCTGTAGTTTATTACCTACATCATGTGGCAATACCTATTTCTGTGTATCTGAGCCAGTGCTGAGAGTTTTCCTGTTTAAACTTTTTATGCAGTTAGAGCTATCACTCTCTACCTGTATGATTTCTTGATGGTGTTTTTCCAGTAAGTTTTATAGTTTTATTTTACTTTTTAAACCTTTTAAAATTTAGAAAGGTGCATGAAATGTAAGTGTATAGCTTAACGATTGATTTTAAACTGAATGCCCATGAAACCACCACCCAGACATAAACATTGCCAGCAGCTGTTCATATGCCTCTTTCCAGTCATAACCTTGAAGTTAATTACTATCCTAACTGCTGTAGCAATTATTTTGTTTTTTTGTTATCTCGTAAGACCTAATTATTCATACCTAAACACTATAGATTAGGTTTGCCTTTATATAATGTAACTCATACGTTAGATGTTATTTTTGTCTTCTTCTATAATTTTATTGAGCTGTACTTAAAACACCATAAAATTTACCCATTTGAAGTTTACACTCTAGTGGTGTTTTGTATATTGAGAGTTGTGCAACCAGTACCACAACCTAATTTAGATCATTTCAACATCCCAAAAAAGAAACCCTATACCTACATTCCTCACACATTCCTCATGACCCCTTCTTGTCCTCACAGCTCCAAGCAAACACTAATCTACCTTCTATCTATGGATTTGCCTGTTCCGTACATTTCACATGAATGGAATTGTATGTGGTGTTCTGTAACTGACTTCTTTCACTTAGCATAATGCTTTCAAGGTTCATCCATGTTGCAGCATGTATCGGTGCTTCATTCCATTTTGTGGCCAAGTAAAATATTCCATTGTGTGAATATATATCACCTTGACTTATTCATGCATCAGCTAATGGACATTTATTTGAGTTGTTTCTACTTTTTGGCTATTATGAATAATGCTACTAAGAATATTTGTGCACAAATTTGTGTGGATACATATTTTCATTTCTCTTAGATATACAGTTGGCCCTTGATCAGTGCATAGGTTAGGGGCACTGACCTGCCGTGTGGTTGAGAATCTGCATATGACTTTTGACTTTCCAAAAACTTAACTGCTAATAGCCTGCTCTTGACTGGAAACCTTACCAATAACATAAGCTGTTGATTAACACATATTTTGTATGTTATGTATGTTATATATTTTATTCTTACATTAAGCTAGAGAAAAAAATGTTGAGACAATCATAAGAGAAAATATGATACTGTACTATATCAAAAAAATATCCATGGATAAGTGGACCTGTGCAGTTCAAACCATATTATTCAAGGGAATCAGTTTATCTGGAAGTGGAATTGCTGGGTTATGTGGTAATTCTATGGTTAGCATTTCAAAAAATGGTCATATTGTTTTCCAAACTGGTTGCACCATTTTATATACCCACCAGTGATGTATGAGGGTTCCAGGTTTTTTATATCCTTGCCAACACTTGCTATTTGGCTTTGATTTGCTAATGATGTAGTTTTTATTTGATGGCTAATTATGTTGAACATCTTTTACTGTGTTGATTGGCCATTTGTATATCTTCTTTGGAGAGATCGCTTCAGATCTTTTGCCCATTTTAAAACTGGGTTGTCCTTTTATTGGTTTTTGAGAGTTCTTTATGAATTCCAAATACAAGTTCCTTGTCAGATACATGACTTGCAAGAATTTTCTCCTGTGGGTTGTCTTTTAACTTTCTTGATAGCATTCTTTGAAGCACAAGAGTCTTTAATTTTATGAAGTCCAACTTAGCGTATTTTTCTTTGGTTGCTTGTGCTTTAGATTTTCTAAGAAACCATTCTCTAAGTAAGTTTTGAAATTGGAAAGTATGACTCTTTCAACTTTGTCTTCTTTTTCAATATTTCTTTTGCTATTCTGGGTCCCTTACATTTCCATATAAATTTTAGGATCAATTTCTATACAGAAACCAGCTGGGATTTTGATTGGAGTTTACATGTAGTCTGTAGATCAAGTTAGAGGAGTATTATAGTCTGTAGATCAAGTTAGAGGAGTATTGCAATCTTATCAATACTAGTTTCTGATTCCTGAACACAGGATGTCTTTCCATTTATTTAGGTCTTCTTTAATCTCTTTGAGTGTACTACTCATGTATTTTGTATTTTTGTGGCTTTTGGTGTACTAGTCGTATACTTTTTTTTTTTTTTCAGTCGTATACTTTTTTTGTTAAATTTCCTCCGAGGTGTTTTATTCCCTTGGCTATTCTTTTTGCTGGATTGTTTTCTTAATTTTATTTTCAGGTGGTTAATTCCTAGTGTACAGAGCTACAACTGACTTTTATATATATTGATGTTGTGTCCTGACACATTGTTGAAACTGTTAATTTAGTACAAATAGTTTTTTAGTGGATTCCTTAGAATTTTTTAGGTATAGGATCCTGTTACCTGAAAACAGATCATTTTATGTCTTTCTTCCCAATCTGGATGCCTTTATTTTTTCCTTGACTAATTGCTCCAGCTAGAATCTCTAGTACATGTTAAATAGAAGTGGTAAAAGCTGATATTCTTGTTTCGCTCCTCATCTTAGAGGGAAGCATTCAGTCATTCTCCATTAAGCAGGAGTGCTAGCTGTGTGTTTTTCATATATATAGATGTTCTTTACACTTTTTTCCACTTAATATTTTGTTGTGAGAAAGACTCATGGTGTAGCATGTAACTGTAGCTCATTCATTTACATATATTAATACTTAGTGTGTATCTTTATTTGTATGAATATTCCAGTTTATTTTCCAATCTACTAACCATAAATTCTTAATGTTACTTCCTAGTACAATGTGCATACATTTCTGTTGGGTATATACTTAGAGGTATACTTTAAGAGGTAATGCCAAACCGTTTTTCGTAGTGGTTGTGCCAATTTACCTCTCCACGAGAAGTGTATGGGAGTCTTAGTTGCTCTCTTTGCTAACACTTGGTTTTTTAAGTTTTTTGCTTTTAGCCATTTAATGTGTAGTGATATTTTATTGTGATTTTAATTTGCATTTATTCTGTACTACTAATGAGATTGAGCTCCATTGAGAAAAACTGTTGGCTTTTGGGTGTGTGGGGGGACTGTGTGTGTGACTTGTTCATGTCCCTCCTCAGTTTTCAAATGACTTTGTGTTTGTGTGTGCATGTGTTCGGTTGATTAGTAGCAGTTTTTTTTTTTTTTAATATCTGTTCCAGATAGGAGTTCTTTGATGGTTATGTGTATTGTAAATATCTTCTCACGTTTTAACCTTTTAATTTATCTTTTGATGAATAGAAGTTTTTAATTGTAGTCAAGTTTATCAATCATGGTTAGTACTTTTTTATGCCCCCTTTAAGAATTCTTTCCTGTTGGGGCACCTGGGTGGCTCATTTGGTTAAGTGGCAGACTCTTGGTTTTGGCTCAGGTCATGGTCTCTGAGTCCTGGGATCCAGACCTAGTTCAGGTCTGCACTCAGTGGGGGAGTCGACTCAAGGATTTTCTCTCCCATTGTCCCTCCCCTTGCTCATGCACTCCACTGCCTTCTCTCTGAAGTAAATAAATCAATCTTAAAAAAAAAAACA
This sequence comes from Ailurus styani, assembly GCA_002007465.1. Classification (NCBI taxonomy): domain Eukaryota; kingdom Metazoa; phylum Chordata; class Mammalia; order Carnivora; family Ailuridae; genus Ailurus; species Ailurus styani. The sequence goes on from LNAC01000084.1 coordinate 4,616,423, forward strand.
AAAACAAAACCTTTCCTGTTACCCTGTGCTGCCTTCTAAAAGCTTTAATGCTTTGCCTTATACTTTAGTTTTACCATTTCTCTGGGACTGCTGTTTTTGTTAAGGGTTTTCTGATGATTCTTACTTGTTTACACATGCAGATGAACTTTACGATTAACTTGTTCTACTGGGGGGGGAATCCTGAGAATATTTTTATTAGGATCACATTAAACATATGCATTGACCTAGGGAGAATTGATATTATGATGTTGAATTTTTTTATCCAAGAATATAGCATGACTTTTCATTTGCTTAAATCTATTTTTGTTTCTCAAGAGTGTTTTGGAATTTTCTATATTTAGGTTTTTGCACAATTTTTGTAAAATTTATGCTTAGATATTTTATTTTCGCAATAGTAAGTAGCGTATTCATTTCTATTTCTTGAATGTTTTACGTATGATTTCTATATTTTTTATAACCTGTTACTTTTTAATTCTCTTACTGTTTGTAGTTTTTCCATTATATTTTAAGTTTTACTAGATAGAATTATATCATTTGCTAATGGAGATAATTGTAGCTTTTTTGTTTCACTTATCTCCAAATTGCTTTCTCTTTAAGGTTACATTGGAGTTTCTCTATTTTATTTTATTTGGATATTGATAGCGTGAATGCTGTTTTTCAAAGTGACCGTATTATTTTGCATTACCAGAAGCAATGTCTGAGGTTTCAGTTGTTCTACGTTTTTCTTAAAACTTGGTGGTATTAATTTTTTTTAATTTGAGCATTTGTAGTGTGTGTAGTGATAACCTTATTGTGGTTTAATTTTTATTTACCTAATGACCAGTGATCTAATAAGCATCTTATTTTTTTGATTGATTTGAGAGAGAGGGAGGGAGAGATAGAACATGTGCAGGAGGGGTAGGAGGGACAGGGGGAGAGAGAATTTTAAAGAGCCTCAGGCCCAGCACCAATGGAGCCCAACACTGGGCTTAATATCACAACTCTGAGATCAGGACCTGAGCTGAAATCAGCAGTTGGATGCTTAACTGACTGAGCCACCTAGATGCCCCTAAGCACCTTTTGATGTGCTTTTCTTTCCCTTTCTTCTTCTTCTTCTTTTTTTTTCTGGTGTGCCTAATTGCCATTTGTATATGTTGTTTTGTCTTTATTTACTCCAGGATACAAGCCCTTTCTCTGATCTGTATGTTGTGAATATTTTCTTCTACTCTGGGTTTCTTTATTTTTTTTTTTAGGTTTTATTTATTTATTTGATCTCTNTGTTGTTTTGTCTTTATTTACTCCAGGATACAAGCCCTTTCTCTGATCTGTATGTTGTGAATGTTTTCTTCTACTCTGGGTTTCTTTATTTTTTTTTTTTTAGGTTTTATTTATTTATTTGACAGAGATCACAGTGAGGCGGAGCCCGATGTGGAGCTCGATCCCAGGACCCTGAGATCATGACCTGAGCCGAAGGCAGAGGCTTAACCTACTGAGCCACCCAGGCACGCTCCTTATGTTTTTAATGTATCTTTTGAAGAGCAAAAGTTTAAGTTTTTATGAATTCAAATTTTTATGAATTCACATTTCTTAATTATCTCTTTTAAAAGAGTTTATGATTTTTTGTTCTAATGTAACTGTGTCACAAAAATTCTCTTAGAACTTTAGAAATTTGATAGGTTTACCTCTTACAGTTATATCTATGATCTGTTATGAATTAGTTTTTTAGTATGGCATGAGGTAAGGATTGATGTCTATTTTTTTCATATCAATATCCAGTTGATCTAATACCATTTGTCAGAAAAACCTCTCTTTCCTCATTGAATTGCCTTGGTATCTTTGTTGATAATTAATTGACCATTTGGGGCCTGTTTCTTCACTTTCCATTCTGTTCCCCTACCGTTTTTGTTAATAACAATCTTGATACTATAGCTTACAATAAGTCTTGAAATGTGTTGGACAAGTCCTTCAACTTTATTTTCAAAATTGTTTTGAGTATTCTAAGTTCTTTTCATTTCAAAAGTAACGATAGCTAGTCAATTTCTACAACAAAGTCTACTGGAGTTTTAACTGGGATTATGTTGAATCTAGAAGTTGCGATTTGTCATTTATACCCAAATAAAGCTGGAGGAAGAATAAAATTGAGTCTTCCAATATCAGAACATGCATGTTGTACCTCTCTTTATTTATGTCTCCTTTAGTTTCTCTCCAATAATGTTTTGTATTTTTTTATTTTTTTTAAAGATTTTTATTTATTTGAGAGAGAATGAGAGAGAGAGAGAGAGCATGAGAGGAGAGAGGGAGAAGCAGACTTCCCGATGAGCGGGACAGCCTGATGCAGAACTTGATCCCAGGACTCCAGGATCTTGACCTGAGCCGAACGAAGGCAGTTGCTTAACCAACTGAGCCACCCAGGAGACCCCTTGAAGTTTTTTATAGATATAACGTTTTCCTTTAGATTGAAGCATTTTTTGAGCATTTCTTCTAAGCTTCCTTATATGAAGATGTCCTTTTATTTCCTGATTATAGAATTCTGTATCAATTGTTCTTTTATTTTAGCATTTTAAAAGTATGTTCTTCCACTGTCTCTGGCCTTGGTGGTTTCTGAAGAGAAATCTATTATTTGGACCATTATCTTGTGTGTAATGTGTTTTTCTTTTATTGTTTTCAAGATTTTTTTTTTCCTTTTCAGCACTTTGATTATGATGTGTTTTAAGTGTTTTTATTTTTATTAGTTCATTTCATTTGGGGTTCACTGAGTTTATTGAAAACGTAAATTTATTAGGTCTTTTACCAGATTTGTGGAATGTTGAACATTATTCAAATATCTTTTCTGTTCCTGCTTCTTTCTTCTCTCCTACTCTAGGTCTCCAATTATACAACTTAAATTTTTTTTATATTGTCCTGCAGTTCCTGAGACACTTCATTTTTTCCANTGTTCCTGCTTCTTTCTTCTCTCCTACTCTAGGTCTCCAATTATACAACTTAAATTTTTTTTTATATTGTCCTGCAGTTCCTGAGACACTTCATTTTTTCCATTTTTTTCTGTTTTCATATTGGATAATTTCTGTTGAGCTATTTAAGTTCACTCATTCTTTCTTCTGTCATCTCTGTTTTATTAAACTTGTCCAGTGAGGGCTTTTTTTTTTTTCTTTTGACTTTCAGATACTGTATTTTTCAATGATAAAATTTCTATTTGGTTCCTTTATAGTTTTTATTTGTTGAGAATTCTTACCTTTTCATTCATTTTAAATATGTTTTCCTTTATTTCATAGAACAGAGACATAATAACTGCTTTAAACTTTGAAAACTCTGTGATAGCTCCAGCATTTTCATCATCTATAGGTTTTCTTTTTTCTTGCAATTTGGTCCATTTTCTTGGTTAGTTGCATGTTGAGTAATTTTAGATTATATACAGGCACACCTTGTTTTATTGTGCTTTGCAGATACTATATTTTCTTTACAAATTGGCAACCCTGCATCAAGCAAGTCTCTTGACGCCATTTTGCCAACAGTGTTTGCTAATCTCATGCTGATCTCATGACATCTCTATGTCACATTTTGGTAATTCTCACTACATTTCAAACTTTCTTATTATATTTGTTATGGTGGTCTTTGATCTATGATTCCAACTCGCTAAAAGCTCAGACAATAGTCAGCAAGTTATAGCAATGAAGTATTTTTTAATTAAAGTTTGNAATTGGCAACCCTGCATCAAGCAAGTCTCTTGACGCCATTTTGCCAACAGTGTTTGCTAATCTCATGCTGATCTCATGACATCTCTATGTCACATTTTGGTAATTTTCACTACATTTCAAACTTTCTTATTATATTTGTTATGGTGGTCTTTGATCTATGATTCCAACTCGCTAAAAGCTCAGACAATAGTCAGCAAGTTTTAGCAATGAAGTATTTTTTAATTAAAGTTTGTATATTTTTTAGACATAATGCTGTTGCTCACTTAGTTGACTTCATTTGAGTCACTTTACTGCAATATTTGCTTTACTGTGGTGGTCTGCACGACATCTGTGATACCATCTGGGTATGCCTGTTTTAGACATTAAAATTTTAAAGTTGTATAGAAACTTATACGGGTGTTTCACATCTCAGTTTATTTGTCCAAGCCTTGGCCACATTGGTCTGAATCTGTCCTTGCATGCATAGCTCAAAAGTTAGTCATTGTGAGATTTGTGTGTATGGTTCAAATTTCAGTTAAATTCTCCAAATATTTGCTCCACTGGTTTGTGGGTCTGTTCTGTGCATGCATAGTTCAGAGCTTAGACTGAGGCTTGTACACATTTATGTACAGAATTCATGACTCCTTTCTCTGGTTCTCTCCTCTCCAGGAGTCTTCCTGTGCTCTCTCTCTATTTTGGTTTTCAGTAATTTAATGTTAATTTAACTTACGGTGGTTTTCTTCATTTTCTGCTTGAGATTCATTGAGCTTGTAGGTTTTAATAGGGTTTTGATTTTCATCAAATAGGAGAATTTTGGTCATTTAAAAATAATTGGGGGGGTGCCTGGGTGGCTCAGTCCATTAAGTGTCTGCCTTCAGCTCAGCATGATCCTGGAGTTCTGGGAATGAGCCCTCTGTTGGGCTCCCTGCTCAGAGAGGAGTCTGCTTTCCCCTCTCCCACTTGTGCTTATTCACTCTCTCGGAAATAAGTAAAATCTTTAAAAGAATAAACAAAATTTTTTTTCCTGTCCCCTTCCCCTCTCCTCTTCTGGGATTTCAGTTACAATGTGGTTAGAAAACTTAACATGCTCAGTATATTTGTTTTAGTCTTCTTTCTCTCTCTGTTTAATTTTAGAATTCTGTTGTTACGCTTTATGTCTGTTGATGTTTTCTGCAATATTAAATAAGCCCTTAATTTCATCTAGGATATTTTTCATTTCAGATGTTGTAATTTTTGGTCAAAGTTCAGTTTGGGTCATTTTTATATCCTTTACTTCTCATTGTGTTCATGCTGTTTCTCTTTCCTTGACCATATGGAATATAATTAATTCTACTGCCAGCATCATTGCTGGGTCAGTTTCTATTGATTGATTTTTCTCCTGGTTATGGTTTATATTTTCTTTCCTTATTTGCATGCCTGGTAAATTTTGATTGGATGCTGGACAGTTTGAATTTTATGTTTGAGATGTTAGATCTTGTTGTATTTTTTAAAATATTGTTATTCTTTTTCTGTGGCACACTTAAGTTTCCTAGAATCCATTTGGTCCCTTTAAGGCTTCTTTATAGGTTTTGTTAGGTCTGATTTAGAGCAGACTTTTTTTAACCTGGGCCTAATTTGGCCCCATTACTAAGGCAGAATTTGGTATTTTGTCAATTAGGAGGTCTTTCCACTGTGGCTCATTGGACCCCGCAGTATTCCTGGGCCTATTCCTTTCCCGTGGTTCTTTCCCTGGAGTTGCAGTAATAGTCTCACATGGATATACAGATCTCTAGAGCTCTCTCTGTGTGGTTACCTTTCCCATAGTATTTCCCTTATCAATTCTAGCCATTTTGTCCTTCCCAAACTGAACTCTGCAACTTGGTGAGATTGCTAGGCTGCCTTTGGCTTTTCTCTCTCCCTGTCCCGCAGGCTGGAAACTTCCTGGGGAGAAAGCAGAAACAATCAAAGGGCTCACCTTGTTTGTTTGCCTTTTCTGAGGGATCATTATGCTGTGTTGCCTGTTGTTTAATGGTTGAAAATGATCATTTCATGTATTTTATTTGGTTTTCTTATTTTTTAAAGGCAGGAAGAAAAATTTGGTACTTTTAATCTATTATGGTAAGGAGCAGAATTCTCATTCTCATTCCAGTTTTGAAATTTATTGAAACTAAATTAGAATTAGCATGGCTTTTATTTCTGTTATTTTTGCCCCAATTGCTCAGATAACCATACAGACTTGTGTATTAATAAAGGAGATACAGAAATTGTTAGGATGACTAGTATCTTTCTTTTCACTGCTTCCTTTATTTTCGTGTTGTTTCTCTTAGGGTCATAAAGGGCATGCATATACAGCATGCAACTTAACCAAAAGCAAAAAAATCATGCCATATTGAAGTTCACATGGTTGAACTCTTTTCAGTGAGGCAGGTGGTCTAAGCATAATCATAGTCTTCTTATCAATAGACTTCTATGTATGGGGATGTAGCAAGGGTGTTATACTTGTGTACAACAGAACTTAAAAATTTTTTTGAAATACTAGTGTATAGTTGTATACATGGTCACAAAACATGGTCGCAACTGCGCTTAGTCAGTTTAAAGGACTAACCATGCTTGATTTGTTACTTGCTTTAATATTAAATATGATAATCTCTCCATTAGCATTGTACAGCAAGAAGAGCCAAAGGATGAGCTCTTCAAAGATGAGGTCATTCGGGAGCTGAAAGCAGAAGTGCAGCGTTTGCTGGGGAGCAACTCGGTGAAGCGTCACCTGGTGTCTCAGTTACAAAATGATCTCAGAGACTGTCGCAAGAAAATTGAAGCTCTCCAACAAGCGGAGAAAGGTGAAAAAAGCATCACGGTTGAGGTTTGTAGAATTTGTAGTCAGAAACCCATTTTTAAAAGGTTAAATAAAGAAAATGCTTACAATCTTCACATTTAAATCAAACCTTTGTCTTCCAGGATTTCATTTGATGTTATTTAGAAGTAAAGTATAAAGAAGGGAATGCCACATAAAGTAATATATTTTCGAGTTCCTCCTGGCATCTTGTAAATGAGATGCTAATTAGGTAAAATTCCCTTACTTCTAATCCAGGGAAGCAGTCTACACAACAAAGTATCTGCATTTCCTCAAGATTGGCTTGTACCAACAATGTTCTAGTCTTAAGTGCTCCACAACTAGATCCTTCAGCATTTTGTCCATGAGATTTCTCTGGCTCATGCTCCTGTAATAAGCGTCATTCTACATAAGGAAATTAATTACGTAGTGGTGGTGTTATGATGGGAAAGGCGCCGAAACCAGTTAAGTCAGAATCATTGAATCTACTTTTATATCCTTCAATTAGTGTCCTCACTTTACAGATGAGGAAAATGAAGCTGGAGGAAGTAATAATTTGACCAACAGGTATTTTTTTAGATAAACATTCAAGTTCACAGTCATCTAACTAGCCCATGGACACCTTCAAACTATGCCTTTAATTATTTCCCACATTTCTAATGAGCTTTCTACTTAGTGTAACATTAGAAAGGAGGGTTGGGAGGTATATGGAGTAAGGGCAAATTGTTCAGCTTAAGGTGTTTTGTTGTTGTTGTTGTTGTTTTTGGTAAAGCTACTCTGTGCAAGGTCTTGTGGGATTCATTGGAAAGGAGCAATGGCTATTCCTTCAAGGAATTTAGAATCTAGAACAGCACTAGCCAATAGAACTATAATGGAGCCACCTATGTAATTTAAAATGTTCTAGTAATCCCATCAAAGTAAAAGTAATGGTGAAATTAATTTTAACATATTTTATTTGACCCAATATATTCAAAATGTTATCTTTTCAGTATGCAATCAATATAAAATTATTAATGAGATGGTTTGCATTTTTGTTTGTGCCAAGTCCTTGAAATCTAACATGTATTATATCCACTTACAGCACATTTCAATTTAGACAAGGCATATTTCTTTATCTCTAATTTTTTATTCAAATTCGATTTAATTAACATATACTGCATTATTAGTTTCAGAGGTAGAATTTAGTGATAATCATCAGTTTTATACAAAACCCAGTGCTCATTACTTCAAGTGGCCTCCTTAATGCCCATCACCCAATTACCCCGTCCCCTCCTCATCTACCCTCCAGCAACCCTGTTTGTTTGCTATAGTTAAGAGTCTCTCATGACTTGGATCCCTCTCTGTTTTCATCTTACTTTATTTTTCCTTCCCTTTCCCTCTGTTCATCTGTTTTGTTTCTTAAATTCCACATACGAGTGAAATCATATGGTATTTGTCTTTCTCTGACTTATTTTGCTTAGCGTAATACCCTTTAGTTCTGTCCACATCGTTGGAAATGGCAAGATTTCATTCTTTTGATGGCTAATATTCCATCGTGTGTGTGTGTGTGTGTGTGTGTGTGTGTGTGTGTGTGGTGCATGTGTACCACATCTTCTTTATCCAGTCATCTGTCAGTGGACATTTTTCAAGTGCTCAATAGCCATATGTGGTTAATGGCTACCATATTCAACAGTACAGATCCGTAAGGAGATGGACATGTATGACTTTGTGTAGTAAGGAGGGTGATAGTTGCATAGTGCTCTGAGATGGAATAACTAACCCAGGCATGTTTATAGGGGAGATAGTAAGGCATCTTAGTGAGGTCTTTAAGGAGAGAATGTTTGATCTCTGTCCTGAAGGATAAATGCAGGAGAGACAGTAGAAAGAAACATTTCAGCCTTGAGCAGAAGTATATAAAAGGTTGTAGTAAATAAGTTGGTAGAAGTAGGGAGTAGGACATGTGAATAAAAGTCTATATTGTGTAAACTCAATCTTTTTGCAATCTTTGAAGCCAAAAATATGTAGATATTATATCAATTTTTAGAATAATATCAGAGCTGGCATGAAATCCTGAGGTTAATGAAATAATGTTGAGCTTCCCTCTTGCTGTAGGGATATTAAGAGAAAGAACCTGTCAGTTTAAACTTTCTCAGATATCTTTTTAAAGAGAACTAGATTATCAAAATCCATTCTTAAAGCCTTTCTTAGTATTGAAAAGGCAACCAAGAATATGTACTATGTAATCTTACTTGGCATGTTTCTTTTATGAACATTTAAAAGTATTTATTGCTTTATAACCTTGTAGTAGTATATTTTGTTTGCTCATGTCCGTTTTTATACAGAACAATTACAGATTATCACCGAGAGTCCGTTGTTTTTGCTTTCATGTCATTTGACTGTTCATATAGTACTGCTCTCTGACATTTCCAGGATCATAAGTGATGAAGATTAGGAGCTTGTCTATATATGCAGCCCTATGTACTGATTGGGAGTGGACCAAATCCTGTGCTATTCATTCCAATTGAACAACTGGGCCATTAAGGTAGAATGTTCTTAGAAAATTCTTAGGAAGATCAGTCTAGCAGTCAGAACCCAAATCCACACTGAATTTTTTGTTACCATAATAATAAAACACAGAGACCTTTCTGTATCTGATACTCAGTAGAGATCATTACCTAACTATGAGCTATTATACCTTGTGATTCCAAGGTACTTCATAGGCAATGTTTAGTAGCCAGCTCAGAATGTTCCTAGCCAGAATCTTTTTAGACATAGAAATTAGGAAGATAATGTGAGAATTGTATTACATGTCTTATTTTCTTGAAGATAATGTCTTTAGTATTCCAACTTTAGAAAAAAGTTTCATTGTGACACTCAAGTGGTCCTTTTCTTTTTAAAGATCTTCATAAGAGTTTTGTGTTGATAGGTACAAGTACCTAGTTCCTGTGTGCCTGCAGTGTGATAATACGTCAAAACTGAGTGTAATACCTAGCCATGAAAATTGTTTTCCCATGTATCAGTATGATGTTATTTTTAATCATTTCACCTCATAGTATCATAAACTTCAAAAAGTGGGGGCCAAGTTAAAAAAAAAAAGCCATTCTAACAAGTCAGTAAAATTCTGGAAGTCTCATTAGTACCCCTACGTTTGGAGAGACGGTAACAGAGTAGGTATTCGTAGCTCTTCTCTTTTCTGGCTAGAGTAGAAGCAGTGGCTTCTGGGCAATGATGGCAAATGAAAGGGGAAAGTCAACAACTGGAGCAGTTTCCCTGTAAAGAAAAGTGAAGGCTATGAATCGGAAGACTGAACCAGAGCCTTGGTGTTCTGTCACCCCACACATGAGCGAGGTACACATTACCTCCCCAATGAGGAGAATGAATCTTGATACAGGATTTTTTTAGACATTATGGAAGGAGCTCAGACTTCAGGTAAACACATAAACCAAAAATCAAATGGAGTAGATATTTTTAAAAAAAAATCTCTGTGGTCCCCACAATGAATAAAGAATTCATAAAGGTAAATAAGGAAGACACTTAGAGGTGAGAAGAAAATGAGAAGTCATTTATATGACTGGCCTGTTTATACAGGCAAATCTGAGAAGATGAAAACCAAATGAATAGTGAAGGTATGTAAGAGGTTCTGCTATGATGGCAATGCAAGAAACGCAAATGAAAGCAATTATTGGCTACCTTTACCCCATCAAATACAATAATTATTTCAAGACAGTCACTGCCACTGGGGGCAAAGAGAGTTGGACAGATTCTCTCAGACTATCTGACAGTGTACATTTGCATGACCTTGTGGGAAACAACTTGCCAAAGTCTGTCATGAGTCTTAAAAATTGTACCTGTTGAATAAAATACAGATCTGTGAGTTAATACTGATTATACAAACAAATAAATACAGAAATAGAAGAGATGCTAAACTTAGTGGGTGTAGGATAAAAAATAGAATATTCGCATAGTCTCCTAGTATCTTCTCATAAGCTACTTATTCCTAATAACAAGTAGAAAAATTATAACTTTACAGTGAAGGTGCCTGCAGACACCACCTTCATTTATTGATCATCATTAGTGATGACACATGCTGACTTCCTGTGTTTACTAAAGAGCACACACATCACTTCTGTGGTATTCATGCCAAAAATGACCTGAATTTAATAACGAAGTAATATCAGAAAAACCCAAATTGGAAGATATCTTACAAAATAACTAGTTGACACTCTTAAAAAAAAAATGTCATGGGTGTGAAAGACAAAGACTGAACTGTCCCTAGATTGAAGGAGACTAATGAGACATGACAACTAAATGCAATGTGGAATTGTTGATTGGATCCTGAACTAGGAAAATGGACATGAGAGGAAAATTGGAGAATTTTTAATATGGTCCATAGATTAGTTAATAGTACTATGTTCTTGTTAATTTCCTGGTTCTGATCATTGTACTATGGTTATATTTGGAGATAGCGATAAAAGTTATATGGAAATTATTTGTGCTGTTTTTGCAGTTTCTTTGTAAGTATGAAATTAGTTCAAAAGCAGAACTTAGAATTTTTTAAAAACCTGAAAAACTTTTGATTTCTTTTTAACATTTAGACCAAAATAGAGACCTCAGAGAACCGAACTGATCAATTATGGCCTGGCTCTTCTACTTCTGATACAATTGTCAAAGATGATATTCTGCAACTTAAAAATGAAATTCACGTTTTACAACAACAAAATCAGGTGATTAAAAAAGTTTCCTATATTTTGTGAGAATTTTTATGACCTCATTGTATTCAAAGGATATAATAGACTTTTCAAAAATCCAGAGGCAATGTGATTTAGTAGACAGTTTTATTAGTAGGTGACTGAGGATTCCAGTTTATTCCCCTTTATTGGTCATGAGGTAGTAGTTTCATCAGAAGGTAATTCCAGTTTTCTGTCTATAGAGAAACATGGCTACTAGAGGTGTTCTTCTCTTGACCAAAAAGTTATACCATGTTTATTTATAGAGTTGTGAGGATTATTTGAATTCTAAAACTTATTTTAAGATATCGGCTAGCTAATACTTCTCTGGTTAAATGTTTTCATTTCATATAGTTCAAAATGAATTCAAAATTTTAAGTCATATATATATATGTATATATGTATGTATGTATTTGACAGAGAGAAAGACAGCAAGAAAGAGCACACAAGCCGGGAGAGTGGGGGAGGGAGAAGCAGGCTTCCCACTGAGCAGGGAGCCCGATGTGGGGCTCCATCCCACATGAGCCGAAGGCAGTTGCTTAATGACTAAGCCACCCAGGCACCCCCCAAATTTTAAGTCTTAACCCTATCAGAAAGCTACTTGTCAAATAAATGAATCTATACTCTTACAGGGCTTGAAGAGACTTTGTAGAAATTATGAAAATGATACATCAGTGTTATAGGGTAGAGATGAAGGACAGAGGATGTTAAAGATAAGATTGGGCTAATCCATGAAAATGTTTATTTCCTCTAACTACTTTATTCTTTTGTATCTAGGAACTTAAAGAAACTGAAGAAAAACTGAGAAATACAAATCAAGACTTATGTAACCAGATGAGACAAATGGTACAAGATTTTGACCGTGATAAACAGGAGGCTGTGGACAGGTAAAGTCTATATAGTGGTCTAATGCCTGCCTCCACCCTCCACCCCCTGCCCCCATGCTTAAAAAAAAAAAAAAAAAAGATTCAAGAGAAGTTATGGAGAGAACCCTCCCTTGAGATCTTAGACTGAAGAATAGGAGTCCCTGGGTTCTCAAATTAGAATTCAGAACACATTTTCCTTGGGAATGATGTTATGTAGTGGGTTGGGTTCTATAGCTCCATCAAAACTAGTTCATTGAAATAGTATAGCTTTATGGTTTTTTATAGACTGTCTGGGAAGCTATTATTCATAAGGAAGAAAGCTGGGAGGGAATATGTCTTCCAAATACCAAATCATAAACTTGGAAACAGATTTTTGGAACATAACTTACTTGTGAGTTGGGTACTGCTAGTATTTGTTTAATATAGATACTTTGGAATTTTGCAACTATATCCTATTATTTCAATTAATTTTTTGGAAACAGTCCTCAACCAAAGACCATTATCTGTTTGAGGGACTGGGGCATTTTCATGTCCAAGTTTCTAATTTTTCTCTAGAAACATTTGAAGAAAGACAATTTCGAAGATTCTTTAAGCTCATCCATTGAGAATTATTACCACTTTTGGTTGGGGAAAACCAACCTGACCTTAATTATAATTTGCATCAGAGTGGGGGGAGTGGCTAGGGAAGGAAGAAACCAATTCATCTTGGTGTTTCTAGTAATGCTGGGTACTGCCGCAGATTCTACTGTCCTCTCTCTCTGTTTCTAGGTGTGAGAGGACTTACCAGCAGCACCATGAAGCCATGAAAGCCCAAATACGGGAAAGTCTGCTAGCAAAGCATGCTCTGGAGAAGCAGCAGCTCTTTGAAGTTTATGAGGGGACTCGCTTGCAACTTAGGTGAGAACAGGAGCATGTAACTACCCTTTACACTGTAGAGACAGTATTCTCCTGTTCCATAGTTGAGAGGAAAATTGTTTTTCAGCCCTTGTATTATTTTGTGGTCATTTAGTTGCCGGTTTTGTGTATCCAAGGTCTGACTTAGATAAGATGAATAAGGAGATGGCTGCTGTGCAAGAATGTTACCTGGAAGTATGCAGGGAGAAGGATGACCTGGAATTGACTCTCAGGAAGACCATTGAAAAGGAGCAGCAGGCTCAGGAGAAGGTACAGGGCAAGTTCATGTTCTCTTTGTTCCATCTCATCCTTCTGGCCTCACTGTTGTCATGGAAACCAACCCACTTGTTCTTTTGTGAACTAGGGAAGGCATACAGAGATGTCCCTTTGCTTTTGGCTGTATCACACCAATATAGCTCACAAAATATAATAAGTATCAAGATGATTAGTAAAACCTTAGTAGAAAATGTCATACATATAGGAGAAAAGGATTCTTCCTTATATATTTACTCTAAGAGGCAAAACAGGGTTCTAAAAGATAAAAGATAAGAGTGGACCCAAGTCACTTTGACTCTGAAACCCAGGGATCCTTGTTTTGCAATCATTTGTTGGCTGCAGACAAACCTACCCAGTTCTGTGAGCACTGCACAAAATATTCCCTCAGACTCATTTTCCTCTGACCCACTTCTCTCTCAGTACCTATCATTTTTCTTCTGGGGAAAAGGGCAGGAATTTGAACTTGGAGGTTATGACAGGGAAGGTGGTGATATGGAGCTATGGAGAACAAGGTCACACTGTTGGTGTGACCCAATCTTTCAGGGGATTTCTCACTTTTAGGGAAGCCGGAGGGGCTACTCTACTCCCTCCTTCTGCCTGAATCTTCCAGGTTGCCATTGGTGAGTGTCCAGGAGTAAAAAATCACATGTAAACAGTCACCCCTCTTTTCTTCTCTGTCCTGGCCGGAGTCTCATCCAGACGCATGTCTGACTCTCCCTTCCACTTTGGACCAGCCTACAGACCACAATTTGAAAGCCACCTGCATCAAGATTAGAAAATATTTTTAAAGGCTTGAGTAAATGTTCTATACAGAGGTTTTCTGAACAAAGTTACGTTAAAGCAAGCTATTGCTACAACAGACTTAAAAAGAATTAGTAAAGAGCAGGTGAGGAATTAGCTCATTTAATATTTTGATTATTTTTGAATAGATTAGTATGATAAAAAAAACATGCCATGTATAACATATCATCTAATGGAAAAAGAACTTCTAAAGGGAGCTGTTGTAGTTAGTGCTGGCAGTAGAAAGTTAGAAGGGATATTAAATTAGAAATTAAGGACTTAGCTTTCAGTAATGTTTAAAAAAATTAAAATAGGGAGAAGATCTCTACTGAGATTCTTTTTAAATACATAAATTGACAAAGAGCAGAAGAATAGTTGTCTCAAAGAGGTCATTCTTAGGAATATATTTTCTGGTACTTTTATAAGAATCAATTTAGCTGTAAAATTGGATCTCATATAATCAGTCACTTGCAGTTAACAGCAGATACGACATTGGCTCATGAATGCTTGTGCACCAGCGCAGGAAGGAAAGTTAAAATTGCTCTTTGGCCCTTCCAAAAAAAACTTAGAGGTTAAATTTTTTTCTTTAAAAATTTCAAATTGTCAGGGCGCCTGGGTGGCTCAGTCGTTAAGCGTCTGCTTTTGGCTCAGGTCATGATCCCAGGGTCCTAGGATAGAGCCCCGAGTCGGGCTCCCTGCTCGGCGGGAAGCCTCTTCTCCCTCTTTCACTCCCCCCGCTCTCTGTGTCTCTGTCTAATAAATAAATAAAATTTTTTAAAAAATTCAAATTGTCATACAGTGAAATGGACTCTTAATTTGGTGTGGAGTTCTATAGATTTTTAACACAGAATTTAATACATGTGTAGAATGATGAGAGTACAGAAGACTTAGCACCTACAAGACTGCCCTGTGCTTTCCCTTTGTAGTTATACCCAGCCCCACTGAGAGGGCCCGAGTATTTACCGCACTAGAAGTAGAATTCCTTCCTTCTCAGAGAATACTTTAGTTTTTTATTTAGACTTACACAAACTCATTATAAAATTTAGTAATCTTCATAAGCCAGTCAGAACAGAATTTCAAATTTAAGAGAATTTACTAATCTTTTCATATCCTCCAGAGGTAGGCAAAGATATACTAATCTGTTTTCCTAGGAAATGTCTCATACACACACCATGGAAGAATCTTACTAAACTCAAGCAAGCTAGGGAAATTCAGGGTAGTCCTTCTCTGCAGGACATAAGCCATTTTCCCTGCAGTTGGCTTTTAGGTCAGTAACTTAGTCTGGAAACAGAATTTATAAGATAGATAACCCCAAGAATCCTAGGGTATATTTTCCTGTTCTATATGTGTTCTTTTCTGAAACACTTACTGAGTCAGGCTGTGGGTTAAGTAGAGCTCAATTCCAAGTTTTAAAACTTTTATTAAAACACACAGAACTTTCCTCACATGTTAGCCTGGATTGTTCAGAGATTGGGAAAAACATCATAGACACAGAGCCCTTCAGACTGTGTAGTAATCATTGAAGGTCATGAATTTGCAGACAAGGCAAAGGTGAGCAGTATTCCCATTCATAATGTCATTTCTATATGCCTTAAGACTCATTTATCCAATTGTAATACATGCTAAGTCATTCCTTAGAAGTTGGAGTTCTTAGAAGTTCTTTTGCTGTATAGGGCATGCAAATCAGGTTTAAATGTTTTAAAACCATCCAAAAATTTACTTCCCTTTAATGATAAAACTTTAAAAATTAGATATTCCTGTGTAGGATGTTTAAATGGCAGATCCGTGTGCTCAATAAATCTATTGCTTTACTTCTGTAAAGAGAGGGAAGCAAGGCTTTCCTTGTAGTAGATTGCAGAAATGGCCACATGCTCTTCCTGTGAGTAAATGCACACAGTAGTATTGTAGTGTGACTTTGTGGCTATTCTCAGTAAGAGGTGGTCTGTTTCTCATCCCTTGAATCTGATCTTGGCTACATGACTTCCTTTGGCCAGTGGGACATTATGCAAAAAGAGCCTTAAAAAGCATTTATGCATTGGGGCTTACAAGCTTGATGCTCTGAGGAACACTGTGGTCACCACCGTGTGAATGATCTAGGATAACCTGCTGGATGATGACACATGTGACCAAGTCATCTTTCTAGCCAGACATCCCAGCTAACCCCCAGACATGTGAGTGAGGCCATCTTAGACCATATAACCTCAACTGCCTACAGAGATCAGCTGTGTTGGCTTAGGTCAGAACCACCACCCAGCCGACCCAGAGAATCATGAGAAAAAATAGATGCTTGCTGTTGTAGTTTAGTTTTGTTAAATGTTGGCTGGCTTGTTATCTAGCAAAGCTGATCTATCCACAAACATACAAATACACAGAAAACTGGTAGCAGTTTTCTGCTGTGAGTCAAAAGGAAACATAGATACGTATGGAAACAACTCCTGAAGGATAGGTCTACACAAGACAATTTGAGGATTCCTTCTAAAGTCAACAAAAAATAACAGTGATATGTGACATGAGCCTGGACAACTTTCTCAGCCATGTGACTGAGACTGTCCTATAGTGTTAGTACAACTATGCTTTCCCTGACTTGAGTGTGAGGAAATGGGTCCTTTAGTCACCAGAGAGTTTCTGAAACCGTACGACACTGAACAAAACGAGGTGGCATCTTTTTGGCACCTGCCATTGGTGGAGAGGAATCAGATGGCAATTCAGACCAAAATAACCCAGGTCAGGTGTGAACCAGAAAAAACCCAGACAGGGTACCTGGGTGGCTCAGTGGGTTAAAGCCTCTGCTTTCAGCTCAGGTCATGATCTCAGGGTCCTGGGATCGAGTCCCAAATTGGGCTCTCTGCTCAGCGGAAAGCCTGCTTCCCCCTCTCTCTCTGTCTGCCTCTCTGCCTACTTGTGATCTGATCTCTCTCTCTGTGTCAAATAAATAAATAAAATCTTTTTAAAAAAAAGAAAAGAAAAGAAAAAACCCAGACAACCAGGTAGTCCTGAATGAGAACTAATGGTAAAGAGACACCAAGCATGAGCTCTGTTGCTGCCTAGCAGTAGGGACGGGACGTGGGCACTTCTCAGGCATGACATTCTGTGGGCTTCAGTGGCATCTCAGTGGAACATCCAGAGAGCCATTTTAAAAAATTTCCAATACAAAGCTGTAAAAGGTCATTTTGATCCCCAAGTAGAGCTTTATTAGAGTTTTTTGATCAACTGAATTCCTAAATAGAGAATGTTATAGTAATACTTCAAATTATTATATTTTATCTGACATTTGACAGTCACTGTTTGAGATGATGCGTCATTTAGTTTTGATAAAAAATTTTGTCTTTGGTAATGAAAAAAATGCCAATCTGAATTTATTACAGGATGCATAATTTTTAAGATAGAGCAATAATTTTTGACTTGCATTAGAATATAAGTCTTTGAGAAGTACACTTTTTTTTTCTGGGCTATGATATCTAATGGGTCCCGCAATGGGTAAGGTGTAAACATAAATAACAATTTCACTTTTTAAAAAGTTGGTCTTCTGGAAATATATTTATTGAATAGTTAAGTGATTTTTCTTTTAATATAGCCGTCAATAAATTTTTTATCCAATATTTGAGATCTAAGGTCTTCACAAGACAGTTTATTAAGGTGATTTGTTAGAATGTAGGAAGAACATTTGTCTCCGTTGTTGCTATTACATGAATAGACCCATTATTTTATATACTTGACTTGAAGAATATTAGTGTTATACAGAGATATTTACTTGAATTTTGTTTAAAGAGACAGCTATTGGAGGAAAGAGAAGAATATGTAAGCAAACTGCAGGTGGAACTTGAAGAAAAGTATCAAGATACCCTAATGGTGGAAAAGAACAAGTGGCTGAAAGAACAAGAAACTGATATTAAGCAGCAGGTTGAAAATGAAGTGATGTTAGCCAAATCACACTGGGATGAGGAACAGAAAGAGGTGTGGGTTAAAATTTCTTTCTAGTCACCATGTTTAAAAAAGGTAGTATTAACTATTGAGAGACAGTTCTTCCTGAACAGACATAATTTTTAATTGCCAAGTACATACATAGTCATTTATTTCGCATCCAGAATTGGGCTATTGGCAGCTTAGTTTTTAATATTTTTAAAACTCCCCCCCCCACCAACTCTTCAACCCAATTCGGGATATAATGATTTTTGGAGGAGAACTTTTTTGATTCCTCAAAATGAAACCCGCATCAATTTCATATTGGGAATGATTCAGATAACTCTAGACCAATCTATAATAAGAAATAACCTGTATTGTGTATTAGAAGAAAGAAGTAATGACTGGGCAGGTTCAGAAGCACAAAGCATTACCTCTGTTACCTAAGTAGCAAATAAGATTGCTAGTAGTTTTCTAGAAAATTTAGAATCAATTTATGATCTTGAAAACTTAGTTGGAAATGAAATAAATTTTCACGCTTATTGAAACTAGATTCTTTTAGCCACAAGATTGCTATTTACTGGAGTTGGGACCACCTAAAGGTGGACTGGTAGACCACTGTTCTTTCTTCCAGCCTTCCCTACTTTCCACATCCCTGAGAGCAATTCATTAATCTAGGGCTGGCACCTGAAATTCTTTTACTCATCGTGTTTTAATACAAAAATATATATCCTGGAATATATACGTTACATGTATTTATATATATAAAATCTGGATAGCACAAAACAAATTCTCTATTTTTACATTGTTGCATATTGTTTTTTAGTTGAATTTGCTAACCAGTTTTTACCAGGAGGATGAGATAGAGCTAATGTTTTTGTGAGACTGTCAGGAAAGCATAAACCCTTACGCAGGTTGCCATTTCAAATGCAGCAATACAACTTGGGACTGTGGTAGCCAGGAAAGTAGTTTGAGAACTCTGGATACCCAGGAGGTAGAAAACAGGAAAAGGAAAGAGCAAGTTCTGCTGTTTCACAGTTTGCCTAAGACTGACTGTGTTTGGATCCATCCCAGCATGCTGTTGAAAGTAGAAAGTTATCATTAAAACATTCTTCTACTAATGCCACCCCCCTTCTTGAATGCACAGTTTACTCAGTAGAGTTTAATATCACAACAAATAAGATTCTAATATGTTTAAGTAAGTAGAACTATTTTTTAGATTGTTCAGTTTTGGGTTCATTAATTAGATTTAACCCAGTCCCTGCTTTGTGGAAAGCCTGGTGTTGATGGAAAAAAACACATATTAATAGAAGTTTTCTTCTTTAAAAAAAAAAAAAATCATGCCATCTTTGTAGCGGCAATGTTAAAGCTTCCAGAAGGTTGCATCTTGAGAGCAAGATAGCCTGACCTTACGCAGTGCACTTAAAAACTCCATGTGATTTATGTCACATATATACACAGTAACTCTCAGGATTTACTTGAGAATATATTTTCATTGACTAAGTTTCTAAATCTCATGTAATTACTACAACAATGTCTAGATGCTTTTCAAACACAGCTGTCGTTGCTCTTTGGCTAGTTATTCTCGTTTTTGCTTATTTGAGTATTTTTTTCATGATTTTTCTTCTGAAAACAGATCAAACAAGAACTTATTCAACAGCTTGAAAAGGAGTGGCAGTCTAAGTTAGATCAAACTATAAAGGCCATGAAAAAGAAGACCTCACATTGTTGCAGCCAAACTGACCAAGTTACCACCATGGATGTGATTTCCAAGAAAGAGATGGCAATCATGATAGAAGAACAGAAGCAGAAGATCCAGCAAGATTTAGCGCAAGAGAAGGAGACAGCTATCAGTGGGGGCTCGAAAAAACGTGAGGTTGAGTTAGAACTCAAATACTGTGAAAATATTGCCAAACAGGTAATATTAACACTTTATTATCATAAAATTATTGGAACTACCTATTAATGAAAACCTGTAAAATGGTACCATTGAACTTGTTCATAACTTTATATTTTAAAAACTTTGTGCGTTCTAGGGCAGAGAACCTCTTAGGTTGTTACTAAAATTTTCTTCATTATATATCTGTCACAAAGCTGTTACCCCCTTGGTTTTTCTGTGTATTCTTTGCTCATTTTTCAGTGTAAGCATTAGGATGCTCAAGGTTAAAGGTGGTGGTTTTACAACTGAATGAAGCACAATTTCACTATGAATCTTTCATATCTAACTTTATAGAAAATAATGCTCTGAAGCAGATATAGAAAAGCAAACTTAATGCAAGTAAGATATTTAACAGTATTTACATTGAGACTTGCGGAGTTGAATCTGCAGGCGTGCCCCTTAAGTGAGGCGTTATCTGTCAATCCCATATCCTGCCAGAAAGCGGTGCCGTTGCCTCCCCTTGGAAGCACTCAAAAAGTGAGCTTGCTTTTAACTGGGGCATGTTATTTGGTTTCCAAAAAGTGTCATACTGAGAAAAGTATAGCTCTGTATAAATGGAATAGAGAGTTAATATTTTCTTGTCTGTATTATTATAGTGATTCTTGAATTTTTTGGTTTCAGGATGCCTTTACACTTTTAAAAACTTAAGACCCTAAAGAGCTTTTCTCTGTGTGTGTTATATCTATTTACTGTATTGGAAAATAAATCTGAGAAATTTTTAAAAAAGAATACTGAAGCATGCTTGCCATTGGCTGTCAGAGCAGTGAGATATCACATAGCATATAGCCTCTGGAGCATTGTGTTATCCACACATGAAGGAGTGGGAGTGAAAAAAGATAAAGTCTGAATATTCTTTTGAAAATAGTCTTGACCTCACAGTGAGAGCACCTGACAGGGTATTTAGTCCCTTAGAGGTCCCTGGACCTTAATATAATCTTTATTTTGTATTTACTATTTTAGACCTGTCACTTAATATAAACTCTTAAGACAATACCTGAAGTAATGTTTTAACAAATTATATTCTGCTTTTGATAAAAACTTGATGTTCCGCCTCATTATTAAATTATTCTGCATGATTTTTACAGGGAATCCTTATGGAATGGAGACATAGGCAAATATATGTAATGGTATCAAGGGCATCTTCAGTCAGTTAAATAATTTCCTGAAATGTTTAAGGTTTGAGCAGAGTTAAGAAAATGTTCCACAGACTGACATGTTTAAGGGTGCTGCTCTGGTGTATATCCAATCACAGATCTTGTGAAGAAAAATAAATAGCATGATGTAGTAGAAAGGAAATATTCATAGTAACTTTTTAAGGAATATAAATTTCTATAGGAGCTTTATCTTTTCCCCATATTTTTAACTCCGTGGAATTTACCTATAAATATATTTAGCATTTTACAAAACAATTCAGCCCCTTATGTCAACTTTGGTTTTTGTATGTTTGTGTGGATTTAGGTATATGTGTGTCTGTGTGTATTTCAAAATAGGGAAGATTATTTAATCAGTTATCTTGTGGTAACCTGTGACAGATTTACAACCACATAGCCCTCATAATTCATCAAGTCTTACATTTTTGCCTGAAGTATAACCTTCATTCTTTAGTTGCAAACTCACAATAGACAGCAGGAAAACTTCCTAGGTACAAAGCTATAAACTATATGGGTGCATGCTGCCGTGTGTTAGTGTGTTCCTACGTCAGGTGCGAGGACTGTGGATTTGGTGGGTGTACTGACTAGAACAGCAGCATTCCTACATGTCTTTTCCTTTTTCTAAAGAGAAATAGGAGTTTTTTGGAAATGGCAATTGGTACTTTGTATGAAGCTTTCCAATAATAGTATTGACCATCGAACATTTATAGATTCCTCCTTGCTGTGGTGGCATTTGCATGGGACAGTACGGGAAGTTTAGAACAGAAGGATGAGAATCTATTGTTTGGGGTAAGGTGGAATAGTAGAAGTCACTGTAACTAATGTAGTGCAATACAATGTGAAGTACACATGAAATTGTAGCTGCTCTTTGCAAATGGGCTCTTTCTGAAATGTTATACCTCACTTTACCTCTTTCTCTTGCAATATCCAATTGCAGGTAGAAACAGCTGTACAAAACGCTCGTCATCGATGGCTGGAAGAAATGCCTGACCTTGCAGAGTATAAAGCACGTGTCAGAGCAGAACAGAAGAAATGGGAAGAACAACAAGACATCACTGTGGCCAGACGGGTAAGTGTTCTCCTCGAAAGATGCTTCAGGACGGCCTTTCTCCTCACCTCACATCTTTGTCCCGGGAATTTGTATCTACTCAGAGTATTATGGAAGGATTAAATATAATCATGCATGTTGAACATTAGCTCAGAGCCTGGATGATGATGTCTGTTCTCATCATCAAGATTTTGAGGGAGAAAGAATGTATTTTAGGCCCTTGAAACTCTCGTATTCAGGAAGGTAACCTTAACTGTGAAACTAAATCCCATTTGATCTTGCCCTATCTTTAGGAGAAATTCAGAACTGGTGTTTATCCGTTTGTTAATAGCTGTACAGTATCCTTTCACATGCTTTGTTTTCTGTGCTCTCTCAGTAGTCTTATAATCTTGGAAAATAACCAGCTCTCCCTTCCAGATATGTCATGTTGTTTGACCAGAAACAAAATCATTTGCATTCTCCCAATTTATTAGAGTAAACCAATTCTAATCAAAATGCCAATAAACTGAACATGGTTTTGAAATTTGACACAACAATACTAAAATTTACTTGGAAAGGACTAGAAATTTTTTAAATGTTCTGGAAAAGAAACAGTAGTCCAGCCCTAACACATAATAGAATATGTTGGAAAGCGACAATTCACTGTTGAGTCACAAAAAGAGAATTCTTTTTCATTTTGTGTTATACAGACTTCAGAAGTGGGACCAACTATGAATAGAAAATTGTTTCAGAACAAGGGAATAAGGAATTATTCCATAATAATTAGTCTTATAGTCAGAGAGCACTTTGGAAAAATTAAGGTTACCTGCGCATGCATCACAATAAAGTCTGAGTTGATTAAGAAGTTAAACATTTTTAGGACAACCCTCTCAGGTTTCCTCTTTCTTCGGGAAATTTGTACTATAGCTCAATAAACTGCTTTACTATCAATCAGTAAGTTTTGCTTTGCTACCCACCAAAAAAAGAAAAAGAAAAAGAAAGAAAGAAAAAGAAGTTAAACATTTTTAAATAAGAATATAGAAAAAAGGGGTGCCTGGGTGGCTCAGTGGGTTAAAGCCTCTGCTTTCGGCTCAGGTCATGATCTCAGGGTCCTGGGATTGAGCCCCACATCGGGCTCTCTGCTCAGCGGGGAGTCTGCTTCCTCCTCTCTCTCTGCCTGCCTCTCTGCCTACTTGTTCTCTCTCTCTGTGTTAAATAAATAAATAAAATCTTTAAAAAATATAGAAAAAAATTGAATATTTCAGATCTTTACCATAAAAACTAAATTTTGGGACAACAGACATAGTAGCAAAGATAGATAAAGAGGATAAAATAGGGCGCCTGGGTGGCTCAATGGCTTAAAGCCTCTGCTTTCAGCTCAGGTCATGATCTCAGGGTCCTGGGATCGAGGCCCGCATCGGGCTCCCTGCTCAGCGGGAAGCCTGCTTCCTCCTCTCTCTCTGCCTGCCTCTCTGTCGACTTGTGATCTGATCTCTCTCTCTGTGTCAAATAAATAAATAAAATCTTAAAAAAAAAAAAACAAAGAGGATAAAATAGTAGGTACAAACATTTAAAACATTTTTGTTTTTGTAATTAAAAGTGACAGGATAATAAAAGTAAGGAAAATGAATTAAACATGAGAAACGTTAGTACTAATACATGATAAGAAAAAAAGTACAAATTTATAAGAAAAACAGTACAAATTTATAAGAAAAAAAAAGATCTGTGAATAAGTACACCAGAAAATGGACATACAATCTTCATGAGAAGTCCAAGTAACAAACTTAAGGTGCTCTTTTATGCCATATGTGTAAATTCTCTCTTCTTAATTTTAATACAAAAAATATAATGCATTGCAGTGTCAAGTGCATACCGTTTTCCCAATATTACAACCATTTTGGAAAATAATGTGTGTAACAGACATTGTAAATCATTCATATGTCATATTTATAATCTTATTCAACAGATTGCTTAAGGAAATAGTTCAGCATGACTAAACTATTTTAACATTTTTCTTAAGTTATGTGATAGTACACGGGTGTTTATTACATTATTCTCTATACTTTTTAGTATGCTGACATATTTCAAAAGGAAATTTAAGAGGAAGAGAGAAGGGAAATAATGTGATGATGTGCATATGTCTCAGAGCTCAGAAGTCAAGAACAATAAAGTTGGGTAGACTATAGAAAAGTAGTCAAGAGATCTCTCCTTAAGAACACAGAAAACCCGAATGTATGTGAATGCAGAAATACAGAAATAAGAGAACAGTGTGTTGCTTCTCAAACTTTAGGAGGCATGAGATCCCCCTGGAGGGTTTGTTAAAGCAGATTCCTGGGCTCTTTCCCTAGAGATTCTGACTTGGTGGGCCTACAGTGAATCCTGAGAATTTGCGTCTCTAACAGACTCCTAGGTGATGTGACACTGTGGGTTTTTAGAGCACACTTTGGTGTGAGTAGCACTGTTCTAAATAATTATTCAGCCACAAAACATAATGTGAACCTCTTGGGGATCCTTCCTCCAAACCAAAGAAAGCGAGCAAGGGCCAGTTTTATAGCATTGGCTGGAGGGTTCTTGCAAGATTAGAGTAATCCATCAAGATCTGTAAAAAAAATTTTCTTGGGCGCCTGGGTGGCTCAGTGGGTTAAAGCCTCTGCCTTCGGCTCGGGTCATGATCTCAGGGTCCTTGGATCGAGGCCCGCATCAGGCTCTCTGCTCAACAGGGAGCCTGCTTCCTCCTCGCTCCTCTCTGCCTGCCTCTCTGCCTACTTGTTCTCTCTCTCTGTGTCAAATAAATAAATAAAATCTTTAAAAAAAAAAAAGAATTTTTTAGTTGAAGATGTTTGCTAAGATTATATGATACCTGAAAATTTAGGACATATCCTATTTCAACATCCAGAGCATATATATAGATAGTATTGACTACTAGCGATCACCACGTCCAGGCCAAGCTTTTGGAGATGCTTGTTGTTACACACATGCTTGTGACATTTTTGAATTTATAAAAGAGACTCAAGGTCGTTATCTAATTTGCACCTTATGTAGGAGAAGACACTAAGTACAAAAGAGATTAAGTGACTTTTCTAAGGCCATGCAGCTAAAAGTAAGAACTATATAACATTTATTGAGTCCTTATCTGCCTGGCTCTAGACTAAATGCTTTAAATGAATTTTTTTTCTTTTGTCATTTATTCCGAACAAAATTCTGTCAGGTAAGCATATAATTGTCCCCATTTTATAGTTGAGGACCCTGAGGCTCAAAGAAATTGAGCATTGGGCCCATGATCCCACAGCTGGTCAGTTTCCTGTGGCATTGTGTCCCCAGAGCCTGCTCTGTTTAGCACCGTGCAAGGCTGCTCTCAGCAGTCAAAGGTGGTTAGAGCTAAACCTCAGTTTTTGGCTCCCTGGGACTTTTTGGTTATGTACTATTATTGTCTGTGACCTGCTAGCCTTGTTATTCTGTCATAAAAGAAAATCAGATTAATGAAAAAATGACTTTTTCTGTTTGGTATTATTTAATGAACTGTGCTAACCACTGTGCTTCCATTAAAATAAAATTATGGGGCGCCTGGGTGGCTCAGTGGGTTAAAGCCTCTGCTTTCGGCTCAGGTCATGATCTCAGCGTCCTGGGATCGAGGCCCACATCAGGCTCTCTGTTCAGCGGGGAGCCTGCTTCCTCCTCTCCCTGTCTCTCTGCCTGCCTCTCTGCCTACTTGTAATCTCTCTCTCTGTGTCAAATAAATAAATAAAATCTTTAAAAAAATAAAATAAAATAAATAAAATAAAATAAAATTATGTTTGTCAGCAAGTTATGCAGGTATGTGTTGTATTTCTAAGTAATAGGTTTCTTTATGGGGCTGCTTTTGCCTCATGTGAAAAGATACTTCATTTATCATGGGCTTAAGTAAAATTTGAGGCTACATCTGTGTAAAACTAATATGAATTTTTTTAGGAAGTTAATTTTGGGTAATTGAATAATTACATACTTTTGGGGTCAGTTTAAATTTCTAGTTCTCCTTCAAGAAACAGGTGTTTTTAAAATAACATAAGACATAAAATTTTTTAGGTCATTTAAAATGAAAGGAGGGGAGCACCTAGGTGGCTCAGTGGGTTAAGCATCTGCCTTGGACTTGGGTCATGATCCTGGATTCTGGGATGGAGCCCCACACCAGGCTCCTTGATCAGAGGGGAGTCTGCTTCTCCCTCTCCCTCTGTCCCTCCCCCTGCTCGTTTTCTCACTCTCAAATAAATAAATGAAGTCTTTAAAAAAAAATTAAGGATCTTTGAGTGTAGTATATAGGTGTATTTTAGGAACAATGTCTTATCCCAGATAGTTTAATTTTTTAATTAATGAGATCATAAATTTAAATGTACATTGCTGTGTCTTTTAGATATCATTTGCTATTTCTGAAGCTAAAGAGAAATGGAAAAACGAGCTTGAAAATATGAAGAAAAATGGAATACCTGGAAAGGAATTGGAAGAGAAGATTCATTCTCTCCAGAGAGAGCTTGAGTTAAAGAACGAGGAAGTCCCTGTGGTTGTCAGGGCTGAGCTGGCGAAGGCCCGGAGTGAATGGAACAAAGAAAAGCAAGAAGAAATCCACAGAATTCAAGAACAAAATGAGCAAGATTACCGGCAATTTTTAGATGATCATCGAAATAAAATTAATGAGGTGCTTGCGGCAGCTAAAGAAGACTTTGTGAAACAAAAAACTGAACTACTTCTTCAGAAGGAGACAGAATTGCAAACATGTCTAGACCAGAGTCGTAGGGAATGGGCTATGCAGGAAGCCAGGCGGATCCAATTGGAAATTTATCAGTATGAGGAAGACATCCTCACTGTACTTGAATTTCTCTTGAAGGACACCCAAAAGGAACATGTCAGTGATTCAGAGAACAAGCAACTCTTGGAACTCGTGTCAACTTGTTCTTCAAAATGGGTGTCTGCCCAGTATTTTGAAAAACTAAAGGCCTGCATACAGAAAGCTTTTCGAGATCTCCTCGCCCTAGCTATAGAAAATGCCAACTCCGAGTGGGAAAAGGTGTGTTCCTGATAAGTGAAAAACGCTATTAATAATCATCAGAGAGGATTGTAGATGTCGAATATGGTCTTTTTTCCTTTCTTCATTTTACAGTTTAGTAGACATAAAACCTGAGTTTTTACCAGTGGCTTAACAGCTTTTTGTAGTGAATCCAAAGGATTTCATTTCTTTTTGCCAAAAAAACTTTGCTTCTTCATGGTGCCACAAATATGAGGCAGAGCTTTTAGGCTCTAGACCTCTTTTTCCTAAAAAATAGATGCTGTCCTTTGTAAGGGCCTGAGCTTTGAGAAACTGAATAACTCTCATTCCTATTTTTGTTTTTTGGGCATGACCACTTCAAGAAATATGCATCATATTAAACTAGGGTTTCTTAAGAGCTTCTAAAGAGTTTGGAAGCCTGTTTCTTGCCCTCAAGGAATTTATGTCACAAAGGCAAAAAATGCCAACCAAGTACAAAAAATGTTGTTGGAGAACAAGCAGAAGTATGGCTCACTCACACAAAACTCTGCAGCCCAGTTTTGTTGATGTACCGTATCTAGGCATGTAGAATGAGTTAATGGTATTCTTTCAGTTGTCTAAGTAGTCTCTGACACCAGCTTTTAGTTTCAGTGAAAGATCTGATGATTAAAGAAATGAGATATGCATGAAAAATCTAGAATGATATGTAGCCAATTTCAACATTTGGAATTAGAAGTAGAAAAAAATGCCAATATTATAAGGTTTGAGAAGAGACATAAGAGTTAAGTTTCATTAAGATACCATGATTAATGATTTTTTTTTTTTTAAAGATTTTATTTATTTCACAGAGAGAGAGAGAGATTACAAGTAGGCAGAGAGGCAGGCAGAGAGAGGAGGAAGCAGGCTCCCTGCTGAGCAGAGAGCTCAATGCAGGGCTCAATCCCAGGACCCTGAGATCATGACCTGAGCCGAAGGCAGAGGCTTTAACCCATTGAGCAACCCAGGCGCCCCTGATTAATGATTTTCAAGACAGGCTTGAACGTTTGGTATTAATACTTACTGGAAAGTTACAAGCTGGGGAAAAAAATCTGAGTTCCAGTCCCACACCTGAGGGTAACTACTCTGTTACCTATATAGTCATATTGTGATTCCTTATCTGAAAAAGGGAAGTACAAATCTCTGGCCTGTCTAATTCCTTGGGTTTTGTAGGGTATGAATGACACAGCTTGGCCTTTCTGCCTCCTGTATTTGAGATAGTACAGAATTTTATACCCAAAAGTTACCTGAAAGATCAGTCTACCCCATCCCAGTTCACCCCAGTTGATACTATTATTCTGATTTCACAGAGATGTGAAAGCAACCAGTTAAGAGTTGTTTTCAGTGTAAAAATAACTGGGCAAAATCACTTCCCATGAATAATGCTTGTAATAATTGAAAATTTTTGGAAAAATAAAATTAAGAATTACTTATAGCGAGTTTTAAGCTTGAGCAGTGATGGGAAAATCATGTTATATGCTTTCACGTTTACTTTCCTGAAAAGGCAATCTCTGCTACAAAAATCAGGAAAATATAACACCTTTCTTCTATTAATATATACTCAATCCTGGGGTCTCTGTATAGGGTTTCTGATTGTGCTAGCAGTGTTAAGATCATCTGAATGACTTAATGTTGCTCACATGTCTGTGGAGACAGAATCACATAATTTGGCTAAGAACTTAGACTTTTGTGGCTTTTGTTGGGTGGGATCAGATTCTATTCCTGAGAAAAGGGTGGCTTTGAAATGCCTCCTCTGGCATTTGTCATAGAAGAATATTTGATCATCTGCCGTTAGAGATCTATCCCAGCTCAGGACCTTGAGGTAAAGCAATGATTATAACCAGTGATTGTACGTTTGCAATGCAAGTGCCATAAATATGAAGAAATATGAATTATAATTGATTAAATTTGTCATTTTTAGAACTCTTAATGAAAATTAAAACAGGAAAGAATAATGAGTATATATAAAACAAATCCTCGTTAAAATAACTTAGATGATCAAAAGTTTTTTTAAAAATGGACAGGATACAATCAGTTAAAAAATGAAGTTTCCAAGAAAATGAATGCCTTATTGGAATACATTAATACAACTGGTCATGATGAAAAAACCCAAAAACCAAAAATATTAATTGGAACAGAATTTTCAAACAAATTTAAGGATGCGTGTCCTGTCTTTTCTTACCACCAACATCAAGTTAAAACTAAGACAAAGTTGCTGCTCCTGCTTTTTTGGTCATCTTGGCTTTTCTCCAGTTTTGAGTAGAAACTGGAAACATTGGCTACCTTAGAGTTCAACTTTTATTACTCCTTTTGGCCTCGGCCTCATATCCCCTTGATTGCCTGGAGTTTGCATTTTCTCTGTAACTGCTGACCTCTGCTTCTGATGCACATTGTAAGTAGGTTTTCCAACAGCCAGTTAAATGAGTTTCTTAAAATCAAGGCTTCTAGAGTCAAGCTGATATGTGGGTTTTAAGTAATTAAACAAGGTAGCTTTCTCAAGATCACCTCTTCTCTTCCTTTGGGATTTAGTTGTCTAGAATCTGAAAGCATTGCCTTAAAAGAACGTCTCACCATTAATGATTTTAGTAGCTGTATTGCCGTAACAGGGACTAGAACACCGAAAGTGTTCAATAAATGTTAGTGAAGAAATAGTCTCGTGGAAGATGTTTAGGTTAGCTTCAGTTTCTCTCTCTAACTTTGGAATTCAACTGAAATTCCTTATAAAATGACAGTGTATGTTAAAGTATTTAGAAATGTAACATACTGTATAAATAATTTTAAGCTTATGGAAGACAAAAGTTTGATATTATAGTTTCTTAGTTTGACCTCTGCTGCAGTGAAAATATTCTGGATTTCCAAGAACAATTGTGATTTCATATGGTATGTCCTGTGATTTGATCATATAAACCATTAAAATATCTTAAATTCACATATATGTGTGCAAACTGTATCTCATATCTGTCTCAGTTGGCCCACCAGACCTCTGTCAGATAGTTCTAATTTGAAAATTACGGTCATAGTAGGCTAGTTCATAGTAATGACAGTATTCCCGTAATACCCTAAGAAAAACTCTGGTAATGGTTTAAGCAAGATTTTTTTCAGGCAGTGTTTTCTTTTTATGTTTTTAATATGAGCATTTTAAATAGAGAATTTTGTAAAGATTTTTACATGGCATTAACTGTGAGATACTCTCTTTCAGAGAAATATGGCCAAGATCTCTAAGGATCCTGCCACAGAGGTCACTTGCAGAGGAGACCCTGGAGTCCTGCCAGTCCTTCCTGCACCTACTTTTGGATGCTGTGCTCAGGCCTTGGCCTTGCAAAAAACAGAGGCAGAAGCTGGTAATGGGATTTTATTCCTACTGGTCTTTGTTACTCATTCATACTCACAGTTGCAGAGGGTTGCTTTGACGATAAAAGGAAGTCAAAGATGCATGCAGCTTTTCTGAGCGAACAGTGTGTAGGTAATATTACTCCTACCTAATCTGTGTCTGTGTCTTCTCCCTAGATTTCATTTTGCATTTAGGAGACAGGGATGCTTTAGACCCTCTTAATTCTGTTTTTTCATGGTCTTCCCTCCATTCATAAGTAGTTCTTATTATGAGGAGAATAATGAGACTTTTAATTGAACAGTCATGTTTTTATTCCCTGGCTTTATTGAGAAATCATGAGTTTCACATTAAAGAATTGCCAAATAACTGGGGCCTTTTTTTGTTCACGTTATTGAAGCTTATTTCAACCATTTTTTAATGGAAATCTTTCTGAAGAGGTGTTTCCTGATTTGTGAGTTTCTTGAGGGCAGGAACAGTGTTTTATCTTTTCCTCTCCAATACATGGCAGAGTGAATAGCACATAGTTTGTGTTCCTTGAATATTTGGTAAATTAATAGCTTAATATTTCCATAATGACTTACAGTTGTTATTATGAAAAAGAATTACTGTATTGTACTGAAGCCCCTTGACATATTCAGAGCTCACTGAGGAATACTGATTGGGCTTACATTGCCTAATCACTGAGAATTCTGAACTAGGAACTGAAATATCCTTTATCAGTTCCAATCCTTTCTAAGATACAGATTGCTCACAGCCAGTTCCTGCCCTCCACACACAAACACACACTGTTTTTTACCTGCTGTCTCTATTGCAACCTGGAAGAGAACTACGAATTGCCAGAACAATTGCCGTGTACTAGGTTAACAACCGTAGTTTCCGCAAATTCTAATTTGGTAAGTAATATTACCAGAATTTTGGAGAACCTCTGCCTTTCCTAAGAAGTCAGTTGACAGTTATTTTCTTGACCACCCATAGGCCCTTTTTCCTCACTTCTAGATTCTAGGTGGTCGAGAATATCTTATTGTTCATTAAGTATATGGGAATACTACCTTAATTTGTATTTTGTTTCTTTTTAGTGTCATTATATATCTCTTATGTTTTAACCAGAGAATTTTATTTATGAAATGGGTAGCAACAAGTTTTAGATATTAGTTGGCTTTGGGAAGCCCTCTCAATATGAAAGGAATTTGTTTTTACTTAAGACAAATCAGACTACAAAAGGATTTTTCTTTCTTTAGTCTTTTTTCCCTAAAACCAAACACATTAACCAATTCATTAGAAAGGACTAAATAATCCAAAATATATATTAAGTGCTATAGTCCTTTATAATATTACCACCAGAGAGTACAGTTGTTAACCATTTGATTATAGTCTCCTAGTATCTTACTATTTTTAAAAGTAAGTTAAATATTATGAAATACTTGATACATGCAAAGAAAATATGTGGTGCACATGTAAGTTATGAAGCCTACCAAGCAGGAGACCATTCTTAAAAACTAGAGCGTCACCAGTACTGTTGAAGACCCCTGTGTGTTTGACCACAGTCCCATCCCTGTAACTTCCTTACAATCCAGGGTAACAAATATTCTGATTTTTAACAA
This sequence comes from Ailurus styani, assembly GCA_002007465.1. NCBI lineage: Eukaryota > Metazoa > Chordata > Mammalia > Carnivora > Ailuridae > Ailurus > Ailurus styani. The sequence goes on from LNAC01000084.1 coordinate 4,648,391, forward strand.
ATTATTCTCTTGCTCTTCTTTGTGTTTTGACCAAATACAGGTATCCTGAAAAAGCTACTGTTTTATCTTCTAATATTATAAAAATGGTTTAATACTCATTGTAGTCTTTGTAACTTGCTTTTTTCCACTTATTAGCAAGTTTCTGATAGTTGTCTATGTTAATGCATGTAGCTCTAGTTACTGTGTAGTAGTCCATTCCATGAATATACTATAATTTAGTCTCTTGTGGATGGGCATTTGCCTGGTTTCTAATTTTACAACAGTATCTTAAATGAAAAATATAAATGCCATGTATGATCCCAGTGTGGTGCTTCATTAATTCTTTGATGCTCATGGACATAAATGACACCATTAAAAGGAAACTGAAGTCGGGAAAGAACTAAGAATAATTTTGCTGAACCAATGATTTTACATCAAATTTTTGGGTACTGGTTTTTGAGTCTATGCCAGCTTTTGTTCCTACTTTATGATATCAATTATATTAATAGTAATAATCTATTTTTCGAATCATTTTTGCATATTAAATTTTGCGAATTCCATATATTACTAATAGCAATGGCTGTTATGTATTGTATGCTACTCTCTGCCAGTTACTGTGCCACACAAGTTTTATACGTTTGTACCTCTTGATAGTTTTAAATATTTTTTTCATTTGGAAACAGTTTCAAACTTACAGAAAACTTACAAAAGTAAAAATAATTACAAGTAGCACTCATCTATCCTTTACCTAGATACATTTGTTAACAACGTTGTATACAATTTTATGTTCTTCTGTGTGTATGTGAACATTTCATTTTCTCTCCTGATCCATTTGAGGATGTTCTATTCATTGTGCCCTTTTTACCCCTAAATACTTCAGTGTGTATTTTCCAAAAATAGGAATTTTTTTTCTTTTATAACCTTAGTTTAGTAAATTAAACATTTGATAAGAATATTGTATCAACCTGTTTGGATTCTAATTTTGTCAACCGATGCAATAATATCTTTCATTATTTTTCCCCCTACAGTACAGGAATTTGTCCAGGGTCAGGTATTACCTTTAGATGTCATCTTTCTTTAGTCTCCTTTAGTCTAGAACATTTCCACAGCCTCCTTTTGACTTTTATGACATTGACATTTTTGAAAGACTTACTCTCCCCGCTCCCTACCGCTCTACTCCCGCCTCTGGCTTTTGGTAGAACTTTCCTCATTTTGAGTTTGATGTTTCTTCATAGTTAGATTCAGGTTGCGTTTCCTTGCCTGAATGCTGCATGGGTGATGTCTTATCACATGTGGAGGTGCACAGTGTCCATTTGTCTTATTGGTGAAGTTCATTTGAACACCTGGTCACAGTGTTGTCCATTTTCTTCAATGGGTTCCTCCCACCTCGCAACTAATAAGCAGTCTGTGGGGAGACACTTCTCAGACCATGAAAACCTCCTTCTCATCAAATATTTCCCTTATATTTAGCCATTGTTGATGATGCTTGTGTGATTCAGTCTTTACTGTGATGGTTGCAAAAATTATAATTTTTCAAGCTATAGACTTCCCTCCACTTTTACCAGTTGGCACTTGGAATGTTGTTATAATCGTGAATCCTCCTGTTAGTTTTTGTACTTATTTATTTGTCTTTTTGTTTATTTATCAATCTGTCCATCAGTCCATCTACCTACTTACCTACTTACCTATCTATTTATCCATCCATTCCATTATAGGTAGGATTATTGGTATGGCTCATGAATTCCTCTTTTTTAAAAATATTTTATAATTCAGTAGTATACTTAGTGTTCAGATTGCCCCATATTCAGCTATTGGAGCCCTTTCAAACTGGCTCCTTTGTCCTTGTGACATTCCTGTATTTTTCATGAATTTCTGGCATTCATCTTGTATGTACCCCCATCTCAGTACTGGAGTTAGCCATTTCTTGAAGATTCTTGGTTCCTGTTAGTGGGGAATGGTATTCAATACCAGGAGCTGAACATTATGTTTCATAGCCATTTTTAAAATAGATTGTATTATTTAATTTTACATATTAAAAAACAAAGTCTCACTTTGCATAGTATATTCTGAGCCACACTGCCAATAAATAGTATAAAGAAGATTTAAACCCAGGTCTCTCTCTCTTAAGCATCGCATTCTTTTCAATTGCACTATTGTCTTTCTTTAGTCATGTCACCTGGTTTCCTTTGTTCCTTTGTTCTTAGTCTAAACTGATATAAAAGTTTGCTATCATTTAATTTTTGCAGATAAGAAAAAGATCCTTGAAATTAAAGATTCATGCTGTGGACACTGCTTCCAAGAACTTGAAAAGGCAAAGCAGGAATGTCAAGATCTGAAAAGGAAACTGGAGAAATGCTGTAGGCATCTTCAGCATTTAGAGAGAAAGCACAAAGCTGTAGTGGAAAAAATTGGAGGTTAGCATTTAAAGTAGCACTACTACCGGTATAAATCTCTTTGATCCTTGAAATGTTCGAATGTGACATTTTAGTTAATGCAGGCACCGATTCTATTTGAGGATTAATGTAAACTAATTTGAACCTTATTTTTACTGACCAAATTATTATTCCTGAACTACAAAGAGGAAAGCTGGAGCTCTGATTAAAAGGTCACATTCCTTTCTTCCTTTTTGGATTGCGTAGATACTGAGTGCCCAACATGTGTCAGGCAGTGTTCTAGGCCCTATGAACACAGCAGTGAAGATATCTGATGGACTTCCAGTTCTGCTGTAGATGCACAAGACAGTTTCCTTCCTTCAAGAAGCTTATCAAGTGAGGAGACCTAAATACAGATTAATAAATAATTGCAGGGCTAAGTGCTCCTGGCGGTATGCTTGTGTAAACTTGGCAGAAAGTATGTGAGTGATCTCTTCCTACCATTTGAGTTAAGGAGGACTTGCCTAGGCCTTGAAAGATGAAGGTGTTTGCCAATGAGCACAGCATCCTAGGCAGAGGGGAAAGATGTGCACAAAGACCTATGGGCCCAGTCTGACATCCTTCCAGTCCATTCCTCACAGTTCTGTCAGGGAGATTATCTGGAAGGGACAGCTTCTGCTACCTCCTCTTGCTCTTCTGCACCAGGGGGGCTACTGGGCTTCTGAGGCTGCTTCCTCTTACCTTTTACTAGTCACTTCTCTCCTGTGCTCTATTCTGTGTGCATTTGAAGTACTCAGATTGCTGAGCTGGACGGGAATTGTACTGCTGGACCTTGCATACAGTGTTGTCACTCTGTCCTACAACTTATCCTTTCATTCTCATTTGATCTAACTCTTTGTTATCCTTTAAGGTTCAACTGAGAAAGATGCCTTCTCTGCAGAGCCCTCCTTGATTTGCCCGTCTGGGTTATTTGGGCCGCTTCTGTGTGGCCCCATAGCACTCTGGGCTCCTGCTCTCTCACCATTCTGTATTTAATTTTTTTGGTTACTTGCCTGATACCCTTCCCAACCTATGCATTCCCTGAGAATAAGGAATATGTTGTATCTTGTTAATCATTATAGTCACAATGCCCATTAAATGCCTGGCCATAATCGGATAATAAATGTTTGAATGAATGAAGGATTGAATGCAAGCGTCCCAAATAATTATGTGATCCAGAAAAAAACCAGACAGTTTGGTTCACTTTTTCCCTACATTTTAGATTGTTTGCCTGGACAGCAGTCACCTCCTGGCCCTTTCTGCTTCCAATCTTGCCCCTCCAAGCCATTCCCCATCAGGCGGCTCCAGTGACCTTTTAAAAAAGTAAATCCGATCATGACCCTCTCTTGTTTAAAGTCCTGTGGCTTAGCTGGCCCTCAGTAGGAAATACAAACACTTTATTTAACATCATCTAAGAAGCCTTTCATGATTCAGCATCTGTCAGCCCCTTGGCCTTGTCTTGCCCCAACCTTTTATTCTCTCATAGGGCCAGAGCATGGATTTCCCGGTCTCCTTTCTCTTGTCTGTTTTCATCTCCACTTACCAAAACATCTGTCTTCCCATTCTCATCACATTGCCTGGCTAACGCTCACTCCTGCCTCCCCCAGTGCACTGCTTCCTCAGGAAGGCTTTCCTAATCATCCCAGATTTGGTTACCTTCTTCTCTTAGACATTACCTGCAGCTCCAGTAATTTTTCTAACATCATATCATCCTTGTAATTAATTTTTGTCTGTATTGTCCTTTGGAGTGTAGCCTTGATGATGACGACAAGGATCAAGTCCTGACCGGGCACTTAGCACACAGTACCTGACAACATAGCATGCTCGGTAAATAACGTTGGCTAAGAGGAGCCACCTGCTTCACTCCCACCTACTGCTTACCAAATCTGTTAGAGATTATCATTATTTTAAGGCAAGACAGGATTTTAAGAATTTTGAGATAAAAATTTTAACAACTGTAATTCCCACGGTGATGGCTTAGCTCTTTGGTAGAGGCCAGAAAAGTAAATGAGCTATTTGTAGCTCTTGGAAAATTTGATGGAAATCAAGAATATTTGTTTTACATAATAAAATGACAAAGGCAGCTGGATAAGATTATTATTTATAAATAATGTTTAGCACCATACATTGTGATCATAGTTATTCGGCACAGTGCTTTTTGACACTGTCTTCTGTAATCCATAGATTTAGAAATAATCCAAGGAGTTGGTACTTAGCTCAAAACAATGGGGTGATAAGAGGGGTCAGGGTCAGAATTAAGTCATCTGATTGATTTCAGTGTTTGTCTAAATGTGCATCCCTTAGTTGATAATATTTTTGCTATTATGGTTGCTTTTTTGTTAAATTCCATTTTCTGTGCTGGTAGCACTTATTGAAAAGTGGTAGTGTAGAGCAAGAGTGAGTGATATACAAGTTATATCAATCACTAGGAAGAATAGAATGGTTCATTACCCAACTTACAGGGTGTGTTGAGAGGGTGGCATGGTAGGAAACATGCTGTGTCCCGTTCATATTTATTAAACACTGGTATTGCCAAACTTTGTGTAAGGTGCTGTGCACTTAAGATTTTATTTCTCTTATCTTTAAGGTAAGTAATACTATCTCCATTTAACATGTGAAAAAACTCAGGTTCAGAAAGCATAAGTGATTTGCCTAAGTTCATTTAACTGGGAAAGAAGCAGAGCTAGGATTTAAACCCATGTCTCTCTCACTCTGAAATTCATGCTTTGTCCTCCATTCCATATGAACTCCATTGGTCTCCTCATCCTCTTTTTAGAAATTCAAATAATTAGGGGCGCCTGGGTGGCTCAGTGGGTTAAAGCCTCTGCCTTCAGCTCAGGTCATGATCTCAGGGTCCTGGGATCGAAGCCCGCATCGGGCTCCCTGCTCAGCGGGGAGCCTGCTTCCTCCTCTCTCTCTGCCTGCCTCTCTGCCTACTTGTGATCTCTCTCTCTGTCAAATAAATAAATAAAATAAAATAAAGAAATTAAAATAATTGAAAATCTTACATTAATTGTGAAACTGGTACCTACTTAATATTACTTTTTATTTTGTATAGCAATGCTTATTCAATGATTGTATATATGAGCATAGACTGTGTACCAGGATCCAGGAGGAACATAAAAGTAGAAGACCCAACATGTTTCAACAGAGCTTCCGTCTAGCTGGGAAACAAAATAGATGCATATCAAATGGTTGGAAACCTATTCCAGGGCAGTGTGTAACCCAAAGCAAGATGTGGATGTAATACAGATTTTAAGTGCTAAGAAACTGGAACTCAGAGTGGTCAGATTAGGACTCCTCAGAAAATGAATGACAGAGGGAGCAACTGTCAGTTCCACAATCTCCTCTATAAATACTTGCACTGGGAATTTCAGGGAGAGGAAGAAGCGGGGGGGGGGGGGCGCAAAAAAAAAGATTAACTGACCAATATATCGTTAATTTTCTTTTTTTAGAAGAGAATAGCAAAGTTGTTGAAGATTTAATAGAAGAAAACAATGACATGAAGAATAGATTGGAAGAACTGAGGACACTTTGTAAAACACCACCAAGGTAGACTTTTACTATTTTATTTTTTTTTTAATTATTTTTTTTAAGATTTTTTTTTTTGTCAGAGAGAGACAGAGACAGAGGCAGGCAGAGGGAAAAGCAGCCTCCCTGCCAACCAAAGAGCCCCATAGGAGACTTGATCCCAGGACCCTGGGATCATGACCTGAGCTGAAGGCAGATACCTAACCAACTGAGCCTCCCAGGTGTCCCTTATCTTTATTTTTTAAATGTATTTATTTATTTATTTTTATTTATTTTTATTATTATTATTTGCCCCCGGGGTACAGGTCTGCAAACCATCAGGCTTACACCTTTCATAGCACTTACCATAGCACAAACCCTCCCGAATGTCCATAACCCATCCTCCCCATCCCTACCCTCCCACCCCCCAGTAACCCTCATTTTGTTTCATGAGATTAAGAGTCTCTTATGGTTTGTCTCCTTCCTGATCCTATGTTGTTTCATTCTTTCCCTCCCTACCCCCGACGCCACCCCCTGCCCTGCCCCTCAAGTTCCTCATATCAGAGAGATCATATGATAATTGTCTTTCTCTGATTGACTTATTTTGCTTAGCATAATACCCTCTAGTTCCACCCATGTCATTGCAAATGTCAAGATTTCGTTTCTTTTGATAGCTGCATAGTATTCCATTGTGTATATATATATATACCACATCTTCTTTATCCATTCATCCATTGATGGAGATCTAGGTTCTTTCCATAGTTTGGCTATTGTGGACATTGCTGCTATAAACATTTGGGTGTGCCCCTGAGGATCACTACCTTTGTATCTTTAGGGTAAATACCCAGTGGTGTGATTGCTGGGTCATAGGGTAGCTCTATTTTCAACTTTTTGAGGAACCTCCACCGTTTTCCAGAGTGGCTGCACCAGCTCGCATTTCCACCAACAGTGTAGGAGAGTTCCCCTTTCTCCACATCTTCGCCAACATATGTCCGTTTCCTGACTTGTTGATTTTAGCCATTCTGACTGGTATGAGGTGGTATCTCACTGTGGTTTTGATTTGTATTTCCCTGATGCCGAGTGGTGTTGAGCACTTTCTTATGTGTTTGTTGGCCATTTGGATGTCATCTTTGGAGAAATTTTTGTTTATTTTTTGAGAGAGTGAGAGAGGACATGTGTGAATGGGGGGAGGGGGAGAGAGAGAATTTTAAGCAGGCTCCACACCCAGCACAGAGCCCTGCTTAGGGCCTGATGTCACAACCCCAAGATCATGACCTGAGCCGAAATCAAGAGTTTACTTGCTTAACCAACTGAGCCATCCAGGTGCCCCAACTTTTACTATTTTAAAGAAATTGTTTATTTATAAGTATTGTTTTAATTTTGTAATGTCATTTATATCAATAATACTCATACCAAGACTATAAAACTTGTTATATAGCAAGAGGTATAAAAAAAGAAAATCTTTCAAAACCCTATTTCTAGTAGATACCCCTTGTTAACCTCTTGTTTTATATCATTTAAGCCCCTTTATACTCCTATGTGCATGTTTTAAAAACTGAGATTATCGTGTAAGCTATTTTGTAAGCTTTTATTAATATAATGGTATAAGATAAACATTTCCAAATGTCATTAAATATTCTCCTATAATGTGCTTTTCCATAGCTGCATATATTTTCATTATGTGGATTTATCATCATTTATTTAAGTAACCATAACATTTGTTTCTATTTTTCTTCTATTTTAAATAACTATATAATAAAGATCCTGATATATGATTTTTTTTCATACATCTCAGTGGGATGTTATTGAAATATATAGATAACTAGATATTTTTACTTAACAATCTCTGTTTCCAATATTTTGTTCATTTTTAGGTCGTTGTCAGAAGGGGCCATTGAAAATGCATGCTTGATGTGCAATGAGAGGGCCTTGGAAGAACTTCGTGGACAGTACATTAAAGCTGTAAAAAAAATTAAGCGTAAGTCCTTGAGGAGAGTCCTAGGATTTTAAGGTGGTTTGAGCCTTTTTTTTTTTTTTTTTAACTAGTACTAGTAATTTGGGGGAATTTTCCTTGTTCTGAGATCTTATCTGCTTAATCAGTGACACCTTTTCTAAATTATGCAGCAATGGATCATTTTGCCTAATATATTTTGGAAGTGACATGAGGGTAGAGTTATTTTTTATTGTTAATTATCCTGTTTCTTTTTTGGGCACTAATGTTAAATGAAAAATTTCAGAATCTTAAATAACTAAAACAAAATGTCATGCAAGTTTTAAATTAGCAAGTATTACTTTCTACCATAAGCTTTTTTTTTTTTTTTTTTTTTTTTTTTTTGAGGGGAGCGGGAGGTGAAGGGAGAAGCAGGCTCCCTGTTAAGCAGGGAACCCGATACAGGACTCGATCCCAGGACCCTGAGATCATGACCTGAGCTCAAGGCAGACACTTAACTGACTGAGCCATGGGGTCCCTCTACCATAAGCTGTTAAAGACCATAGAAAATAGATCTAGCTAGGCATTATTCTATTCTTTCTCATTATTTCAATAATGGATTAAGACATACTTGTAAATTTATCAGGTCCTTTGCATTAAGAGGCATTGCAGCATACCTTGCAGAGGATTTCTCTGGTTTATGTTTTCTCAGAATATCTCCTGTTTTTTAATTACAATATTGCTCAGATTGTATCTATGTCCCAGAAAAATAACCAATACAAGAGAAATGTATGTTTACCTCTTAAAATCACTTTTATTTTTAACAAAATGAGTGGGAAAGATCTTAAGTTCCAAATGTATTTTTTTTTTTTTGCCCAAATGTATTTATTAGATCATCATAGTACTATGTAGATGTTTTGAAAAGCCCACTCAGTATCAATAAAGACAATTTACTTCTCAGTCATTGCTGGTGCCAACAGAGGACATATCACTACAAAACCAAGCAACTTTTTGTTGACAATCATATCAGTTGGGGAGTGAAATTTTAAGCATTTTTTTCATATTCATATGCTAATTTTTATGTACGTGTATTTAACATTTTAGACATGGTTGGAGGTTTTGTGGTGACACGTATTTCAATTTAACTTGTCCCACTTCGAATAATGAGAAATAGTCTTTCAGTTAGCATTTTTTGCATAGAGCATCTAATTTTCAGGAAGAGGTTACTGATATTGAGGGAGATTCCTATATGAATTGAATCTTTAATATAACAGAGTGGTGATATTCTAGAGGTGGGATATAGCCCTCGATTTAGTAAAAAAATGTTGACCTTAAGTAATGGTAGTCTCAGTCAAATCATGTTGAATCAAAGATAAAAAGAAAACTTGATAGCAATGAACTGTTTTTATTTTATTTTATTTTATTTTACTTATTTAATTGAAGATTTTATTTATTTGTCAGAGAGAGAGCTAGCACAAGCAAGGGGAGCAGCGGGCAGAGGGAGAAGCAGGCTTCCCCCTGAGAAAAGAGCCTGATGCTGGACTCAATCCCAGGACCCTGGGATCATGACCTGAGCCGAACGAAGGCAGACACCTAACCAACTGAGCCGCCCAGGCACCCCCATGAACTATTTTTAAATGTATATTTCAGAAGGCAACATAGGTCTCATCCTTCTCCCTGGCATTTTGTACCTATCCCTCATGGATTGTAGTATTATATTATTTGGGTACTCGTAAGTGCTGCTGAAAGAATTGAATAAATAATGCAACATGGATTTTCAGAGCTTAAGTAAATCGTAATATGAGTATCTCCAGTTCATATTGCCTCCTATCTTTTTGTGTCTCATTCTTTCTTCCTTTCTTCCTCACCCTATATGTATATTTTTTCCTCCTCTCTTAATCAGATAATACAGATAATACATAATTGAAATGTGGAAGTTTCTGTATTTCATATTTATTTTCTTAACTCAGTGTTTTAGAGTATTACGATGTTTTCCTAGGGAATGTGCTGTTTCCTTAACATATGTGGCTACCATCATTCTTAAAGGACTTTTAGATAATTTCTCCTTTGAGTCTCCTAAAATAGTGATCTGAAACATTCCATTTTAATGATTGTGGAAAAGTACAATGTTCAAACTATACTTCTAGTCACTTCATCTCCCAGAAAATTGATCTGAAGTCTGCCTCCCCTGTTTTTGAAAAACTGGTAGTAAACATACATTTTATGGGGATTCCTGTCTCCCCACCAACGCCTTCCCTCACCTCCCCACTAGGTGATATGCTTCGTTATATTCAGGAGAGTAAGGAAAGAGCTGCAGAAATGGTAAAAGCAGAGGTATTGCGAGAACGTCAAGAAACCGCCCGAAAGATGCGCAAATACTACTTGACTTGCCTCCAACAGATTTTGCAGGATAATGGAAAACAGGAAGGGTAAGTTCAATCTAAACATTGTGTCCTGAGACTACCAGGACAGTGTGTTGTCATTTTCTAAACATTTTCCTTTACCACAAAATTAACTATTTCTACATGATCAGCCATTAGGGGTTAAGAGAGGCTTACGTCTCTACTACCCTAAATATTGGCAGAACTAATAGGAAAACAGAAATCCTGGGGCTACGGAAACTCATTTTTTCCTTTAAACTATTATTAATTTAATATTCTGGAATTCCCCACAGGGCTGAGAAAAAGATTATGAATGCTGCTAGCAAACTTGCTACAATGGCAAAATTGCTGGAAACACCGATTTCTCATAAATCCCAGAGCAAAACTACACAGTCAGGTATGTCAAAATGAGTCACTTAAAGGACTTTTTTCTCCCTTCTCCTTAAATACTTAATATTTTTAGTATGAAAAGAACAAGGAGTGTAAGGAAGGAGAGTTAATTTATAAACTTGTGTCTGTGTTTTATTTAAACTGGAAAATTACAAAAAAGAGTACAGAGTTTTCAGTTTGAGTAGGCAGACTGAGCATACCAATCAGTTTCCTATAGTTGCTTTCATTCCTAGAAATGACGAAAAAGATTTTAGAGAAGTTAGTAGAAGGGAGGGAATGATAAAGATCAGAGCAGAAATAAACAAAATAGAGATTAAAAAAAAAACAAAAAAGAGGAGGGGCACTTGGGTGGCTCAGTCATTAAGCATCTGCCTTTGGCTCAGGTCATGATCCCAGGGTTCTGGGATTGAGCCCCACATTAGGCTCCCTGCTCGGAGGGAAGCTGGCTTCTCCCTCTCCCACTCTTCCTGCTTGTGTTCCCTCTCTCACTATGTCTCTGGCAGATAAATAAATAAAAAATCTTAAAAAAAAAAAAGGTAGGAAAGGTCAACAAAACCAAGGGCTATTTTTTTAAAAAGATAAAATTGATAAACCTTTACCCAGACTCTTCAAGAAAAAAAGAGATAGGACTCAAAATTAGAAATGAAAGAGAAGTAACAAAAATACAGAGGATTGTAAGAGACTGCTATGAAAAACTATATGCCAACAAATTGGACAAGCTAGAAGCAAGGGATACATTTCTTAAAATATACAATCTTCTGAGACTGTATCAGGAAAAAAAAAATAGAAAATCTGAACAGACCACTTACTAAAATGAAATTGAATGAGTAACTACAAAGCTTCCAAAAAACACGAGTCGGGAGCCAGATGTATTCACACGTGAACGAGTTACACTTGAAGAAGAGTTAAAGCCTATCGTCCTCAAACTATTCCAAAAAATACAAGAGGAAGGAATTCATTTCTAAATTCACTTCTATGAGGCCAGCCTTACCCTGACACCAACTTAGAAAAAGATACTATAAAAAAAAGAGAACTACAGGCCAAATCTCTGATGAATATAGATGCAAAAATCCTTGACAAAATAATAGCAAACTAAATTCAGTAGTACATGAAAAGGATCATTCATGATGATTAAGTGGGATTTATTCCAGGCATGCAAGGATGGTTCATTATCCACAAATCAATCTACACGATATACCTCATTAACAAAGTTAAGATAACAACCATATGATCATCACAGTAGATGCAGAAAAAGCTTTTGATAAAATTCACCATCAGTTTGATAAAAAACTCTCAACAAAGTGGGTTTAAAGGGATTATACATCAACATTATATAGTCCGTATATGGCAAACCCACAGCTGACATCATACTCAATGGGGAAAAGCTGAAAGCTTTTCCTGTAAGATCAGGAACAAGACAAAGATGTCTGCTCCCACCACTTTTATTCAACATAGTACTGGAGGTCCTGGCCAACCAATCAGATAAGAAAAATCCAAATTAGTAGGGAGGAAGCAAAACTGTCTTTTTTTTTTTGCAGATGACAGGATACTATACATAAAAGACCCTAAAGGCAACACCTAAAAATGACTAGAATTAATAAATGAATTCAGTAATGTTGCAGGAAATAAAATTAATATACAGAAATCTGTTGTGTTTATATACACTAATAATAAAGTATCAGAAAGAGAAATAAATTCCATTTAAAATTGCATCAAATAGAATGAAATACCTAGGAATAAATTTAATGATGGAGGTGAAAGACCTAGCCTCTGAAAACTTAGACATTAATGAAAGAAATTGAAAATGATGTAAACAAATGGGAGGATTAGTATTATTAAAATGCCTATACTACCCAAAGCAAACTACAGATTCAGTGCAATCCCAGTCAAAGTGTTGATAGTATTTTTCACAAAAATAGAACAACCCTAAAATTTGTATGGAACCATTAAGACCCTGAATAGCAGAAGCAATCTTGAGAAAGAACAAAACTAGAGGTATCACAATTCCAGATTTCAAGCTATATGACAAAGTTTTAGTAATCAAACTGTGGTACTGGCACAAAAATAGATACATAGATCAATGGAACAGGACAGAGTCCAGAAATAAACTCATGATTATATGGTCAATTAATCTACCACAAAGGAGGACATACAATGGGGAAAAGACAGTCTCTTCAATGATGGGAAAACTGCACAGCTACATGCAAAAGAATGAAAATGAATCACTTTCTTAAACCATACACAAAAACTCAAAATGTATTAAAGACCTAAATATTTATAAGAATTCAAACCATAAAAAAAAAGAAAGGCATAGGCAGTAATCTCTTGTACTTTGGTCTTAGCAGCTTTTCTCTGAGTATGTTTTCTTAGCCAAGGAAAACAAAAGCAAAAATAAACTATTAGGACTACAGCAAAATAAAAGTTTCTGCACAGTGAAGGAAACAATCAACAAAATAAAAAGGCAACCTCCTGCATGGTAGAGCATATTTATAAATGATATATTTGATAAGGGGTTAACATCATATATATATATATATATTTTATATATAAATCTATATTATATCTATATAAAGAACTTCAACTCAGCACCCACAGAACAAATAATCCAAAAATTAAAAAATGGGCAGAAGACATAAACAGATATTTCTACCAAGAAGTCATAGATGGCCAACAGACATGTGAAAAGATGCTCAACACCTGTCAGAATGGTTAAATAAAAAACACAAGAAACAGATGTTGGTGAAGATGTGGAGAAGAAGGAACCCTCACTGTTGGTGGGAATGCAAACTGGGACAGCCACTGTGGAAGGCGGTATAAAGGTTCCTCAAAAAGTTAAAAATAGAACTACCTTACACTCTAGTAATTGCACTACTGTGTATTTACCCCCAAAATACCAAAACACTAATTTGAAAAGATATATGCACCCCTAATTTATTGCAACATTATTTACAATAGGTAAGACATGGAAGCAACTTAACTGTCCATCACTAGGCGAATGGACTAAGACAACTTCATACACAGACACACACACATACATAAAAATACTATGCAGCCATAATAAAAGAATGAAATCTTACCATTTGTGACAACATGGATGGATCTAGAGAGTATTGTGCTAAGTGAAATAAGACAGAAAGACAAATACCGTATAATTTCACTTATATGTGGAATCTAAAAAACAGCACATTGAACATAAACAGTCTCATAAATACAGAGAACCAATTGATAGTTGCCAGAGGGGACGGGGGTAGGGATGGGTAAAACTGGTGAAGAAAATTAAAAGGTACAAACTTCCAGTTATAAAATAGGCAAGTCACAGGGATGAAGAATACAGCATGAGGGATATAGTCAAGAGTATTTTAATAACTTTGGTGATAGATGGTAATTACACTAGTTGTGGTGAGCAGTGTGTATTTCTAGAACTGCTGAATCACTATGTTGTATGCTTGCAACTAATATAATATTGTATGGCAAGTACACTTCAACTTTTAAAAATATATAATTAAAAAATAAAGTTACAATTCATGGGCCAGAAGTTGTGAGAAATCCCTGAAAGAAAGACTGTATAAGATTGAAGATGGAAACAGTTCATAACTGCCAGAAGCTGATAGCTGTAAGTAGGGGCAGTTTCAAAGCTGTTCCACATCTGAAGGCAGTATGTTGCAGGAGAAGTAGTAAGCCCAGGGGATACCAGTGAGGTAATTATAATTACTTGGTGTTCTAGAGCAACAATAACCAGGTGGGGTCACCCTGTTTATTAATCATTCTCCTTTCCTTTCCTTTCCCCTATCACTAATATTGGGCTGGAGTAAGAACAAGAGAAAACAGAGTCTCAGAACAGGGCAAGGGTCTAGATGGCTAGTCACACCAAGGAGGAGCTTAGAGTCCACATGCCCAAAATACCAGCTATTGGGTTTTTCTACCCTTCAGCTTGTTCCTTTCACTACACTCTCAACTTTTTAAAATCAGCTGCTACCATACTCAGAACATCTATGAGATAAACATTCAATCAAGAATCACCAAATATCTATAGAAAGCCAGCACCATGATAAAAGACACCAAACTCAAAATAAGACAAGGCAAAAACACAGCACAACTTACACCTATGGATACAAGTAATAGAGCAAACAAAAGGATCTGAGAATGTTAGCAAAGTATAGTATTCTCAAAAGGATGTAAGAATATATTGTATAGGAAACACACAAATATGCCTAAGAGGTTTACTATTTTCAAGGAAAGGATATAGTTACTGATAACTCTAGCCATTGCTAGAAAAATACAAGTTTAAGTATGTGTATTAAGATTGAAGACTAGCCAATAGAGAAATAGAATATATAACTCTCAAACTAGTAGGGGAAGAATTTGTAAGAAAAGGTTTTCAATCTAATAGAATCGCAAAAGAGGAAAAGTACAACTAGAAAGCATGGGTCAATAGAAAATTACTGTAGGGTCAAACATCACCAATCACACTAAACACTTAAACTCATTTATTAAAAGACCATAATTTCCATTTTTTTAAAAATCCAGACATGTTATTTCTATGAGAACATCAAAAATTCAAAATGAAGGAATTAAGAATAATATACTAAGCAATGCAGTATTGATATTAGATAAATTATAAAGTTAAATACAATATTAAGCCAATTATACTTGAAAAGGATTAAAGTGAAGTTGCTACTGGTAAAGAAGACTCCTAAGAACCTATCAATAGGTTCTTTCTGTTCATAATAAAATAGCTTTAGAATATATAAAGCAAAAGCTGATGGGAATGTTGAAAAAAATTAATATTCAGTCATACCGGGGGATTTTGCACATATCTGTGGGGAAATGGGACTTTTGTACTTCTAGAAACCTTGATGCAGAGATTGTTCAGGAATCCACAAGTCTGATATTGGTAGACATACTTTAAAAAAGCACAAAGATTATTTGAGAATGGGAAATTTGGGAATGGTGATATGAGCCTTGGGTGTAAAAGATTTGGGGCAACTGTGCAAATGTCCCTAATAAAAACAAACCCTTTTCATGACATAGGGACCAAGGTACACTACTCTGAGGTCTGATTTCTATGACTTTATGCTATGTTGCTGCTTTGCGTCTGATCAGATTTCGTGTTATAGGTAGCTTTAATCAGAAACTCCGTTTTAGCTTTTACTGTGTGTGTGTGTGTGTGTGTGTGTGTGTGTGTGTGTGTGTGTGTGTAGGTGTGCTTATGTAGATGTTGGGCCTTGGGGTTCTTTAGCAAATATTCTTCAGCAGAGCAGAATTGGAAATGTTGCAGTTGGCTCTTGAAATATGGTATCTATTGCAGGAAATAATAGATCGGATGTATAATAATGTCAGATTTCATTAACAAAATTGCTTCACTTTATTTAATGTATATATGTAAAATAATATTTTTAAATGTCCAGCATTGATGTATTTTCTTGAGAATGATTAAAATATATGCATTCTCTGGAACTGCATGAAACTGTATTTTTTTTTCCTCCTCTTTTAATGTTAATTTTCTCCTAATTTTGTTTTCCCCTAATTTTATGTTCCCTTGTATTTAGTATTACCTCTGACTTCAGAGATGCTGACTGGAGTTGAAAAATCAAAAAGAAATGATGTGAATCAGAAACCACGTCACACTGAAAGCAAATCAAACAGTATACAAACTATCCCCAGAAGTGCGTGTGACCAAGTTCCTAAGAGAAGGGCTGCTTGTAATTTACGAAGACGGTTAGAGGATGCAGAGCATGGGGACATGAAGCACGTGGGTTCCAAAGGGTCATGTTCAGGCTTCCAGTTTGGGGATAACAATTGTAAACACCCAGACATGTTGCCAAAAAATGTTTCTCCCGAGTTCGTTCCTTGTGAAGGTGAAAAAGGCTTTGGTTTGCACAAGAAGAAAGACTTCAGTGATACTGGTTCTGAATCACTCCAGCATTCAGCCATATACCCCTTTCTTGGATCCTTCGGAAATAAACCCTCACCTCGGTATACCCCTAGTCTTTCTGAATCTGGATCCACACATAGAACCTTTCGAGGTCCTAATGAAACACTTGGTTTAAAGGTATATAAGTGCAATCCACTAATGGAAAGTGAAAATGCTGCATCCGAGAAAAGTCAAAGCTTGGGTGTTCGGGAAACTCCAGTAAAGGACGGAGGGGACCTGGATGGCTCCACAGGCTGGCAGTCCAACAGCGCCACTTTACCCTGCCACGAAGTGTCGTTTTTACACGGTAGACCACAAGAAACTCTGGATATACCAGCTGAAGCTATTAATTTCAAACAATTTTCAGCAGCCAGTTGTCTTTCAGATACAGAGAAAAATGAAATGATTTGTCAACCGATGAAATGTCAGGGTGGTCACACTTCAGACCTGTCAGAAGAAACCCTTTGTTCCCAGCCAGAGATCAGAATGCCTCTTAGACACCCACCTCATCATAAGGCTGATATATTAAAGTCAGATTTCAAAAAACTGAGCAGTACAGTACCATCATCTGTGTGTCGGCAGCCCTCAAGAAAATCAATTGCTCCTCTATCTAGCCAACAAGATAGTGGCTTTGATAGCCCATTTGTCAATCTAGACTAATTGTTGTACAACATTTAAGAAAAATCATTAATATATTGACAAGAAAACTGGAAGGGAAGACTTCATACTGAAGAAATTGTGGAGTCTCTATTTTGAGATGTTTTAATAACATCTATCATATGAGTAAAGTGTTCTCATAAAATTATTTGAGATATTAATGTTGCCTTAATCTTCCAAAGGCCTGATGGTGGATGTGTATTCTTCTGTGTGGTGCTTTATATTTGGTTTCTAAACCATCTATTTTTATACTTCTAAATTAGCTTTCTGTGCAGTGTTAAATTATTTAAATAAACTTGCATATTGCCTATTGTCATGAATTCTTTTGCAATTCATAATATAGAAATGTTATACTGATATGTTGAAAATTCATCCACAATAAAATAAAAATCTTGATGGTTTGTAGTATGATCCGCCAAATTCAGTATTTGAAATTAGTCACGTTTAATGAGGATGTAGATTTACCTGATGTACTTTTCCTGGAAATATCTACTCAAATTTTTGATCCTTGCTCTCAACTAGTGGAAAAGAAGTATTTCAAGGATTGCCATAAAATACATAGTTGTGTCCTCATTTCATTATTTAAAATATTAATCTGAATTTTTTAATTGACATTTGCATTATTTCAAATCTCATGTGATAGCTAGAGACTTTGTCTCTTATGGTTTCATACAGTCTTTCATCTTTAATACTATTTTAAAAACTGAAATAGTAAGACACAGCAAAAAATTTTGAGCTATTAGATTTTTATCTCATGAATAGTGCAGAATTGGCTAACTTATTATTGCTATGGGTCGAAACTTATAATTCTAAGTCATGCAGAAATGAATGTCCACCTAAATAATGTTTCTAGATGAATTTTTTTTTCAGATTCCTAGAGATGGATACGAAAGTTTTAGGTGAGTGCAAGTGCTTTTTGAAAACAATTTCTTACAGCTTTCCCTGATACCTCTTATCCTCAACTGTGTTATGGACTATGTTTGTGAGTTGGTTGAGTTATTTTTTACCTCTACTTACCAGGCTAAGTTGACTGGTGGTTGGATGGGTGGCAGGGTGCATCATCCTCCCACTGATAACCATCTCTAAAAGCAAGAACCTAGATATGAGCAGCACTGTCACCTTAACTTGTGACCTGTGTGCTAAGCCTAAAATTTAGGCCTAATTTCAGAGTTTGAGTTAACAGGAGCGGAAGAAAGGAACACACCATCTCTTTAAAGTCTCACTTCTACTCCCGGTGACACAGTGTTCCTTTTCCAACAGTTAGGGTGTCGTTTCTCATTCTAGGAAAACCCCTTAGCCAACCATGTTTCACTTGGATCTGGTTGGTGATGGATAGTTTTAAGCTCTGAATATAATTGAACTGAAAATCCTCCTTGCTCCTCGCTCCCCTACGTTTTCATCTTTGTTTTAAATCCTTGTCAGGTATCTCAACTCTCAATATCAAGGTCGAAATTGGAAACCATCTTGGTTTCTGCTGCTTTTATGGTATCTTTAATCGTTTTTGATGTCCATAACTTCAATAGGATTAGGTTACTTTATTTTGTCCACTCTACACACAACCAGCAAGGAAGGTTTATACTGAAGGACTGCACAGCCAAAGTACCATTGGCAATTTACATCAGTCTGAAGCGTGACATCAGAACAGAGAGGAGGTTGGAGCCTCATAGATGTCGTGGTCATGTAAATCCTACTGCTTCACAGTGCTTTTTCTCTTTTATATGTTGCTGGGTTTTATTTGCTAATATTGTGTTAAGGATTTTCATGTGAGTGCTCACAAAGGATATTCATCTCTACTTGTGATATCTTTATCTTGCTTTGGTAAAAGGGTAATACTGGTCTCAGAATGAGTTGGAAAGTTCTCTTGCCTCTATTTTCTGAAAGAATTTGTGCAAGATTGGTTCTTTTGTAGCCCTTTTAATTTGGATGGTTATTTATGTCCCTTCTTTCATCCCTAATTTTGGTATTCTGTGTCATCTCATGTTTTTTTCTTAGCCCAGTTAAAGGCTTACCAATTTTGTTGATTATTTTTCCCAAAGAACTTTTGGTTTCTTTGTTTTTCTTGATTGTTTTTGTTTCCTTTTTCATTGATTTCCTTCCCCTCTGATCTTTATTTCCTTCCTTCTGCTTGCTTTAGGTTTAATTTGCTCTTCTTTGTCTACCCTTAAAGTGGAAGCTTAGATTATTGATGTGAAACCTTTCTTTTCTAGTATAGCTGTTTAAACTTCTGAATTTCCCTCTAAGCACTAAATAAGCTATACCTCATAAATTTTGATATGTTGTATTTCTTTTCATTTAATTCAAATATTGTCTTATTTCTCATTTCTTTTTTGAAACCATGGGTTATTTGGGAATATGTCACCTCATTTCCGAGTATTGGGTATTTTCTGAGTTTCTTTATTTTTAATTTATTTGTTGGAGAAGATACTTTGAACGATTTGAGTCCTTTCAAATTTCTTGAGACTTGTTTTATGTCTAGCATATGGTCTGTGCTGGACAATGTTTCAACTGCATATGAAAAGAATGCATATTCTCTCATTTGATGGAGTGTGAAAAAGCATCAGGTCACTTTGGTGACAGTGTTACTCAAGTCTGCTATATTCTTGCTGATTTTTGCCTGTTTGTTTAATTAGCTTATATTAAAAGTAGAGTATTGTAATTTCTAACTGTAATTGTTAAATTGTCTATTATTCCTTTCAATTCTGTCAGTTTTTACTTCATGTATCTTGGGGTTTGATTTTTAGTCATATATAACTTTATATTCATTATGTCTTTCTGATATATTGACCTTTTATTATTATAAAGTGTCTCTCTATGTCTCTAATGATTTTTCTTAAAGTCCAGTTTGTCTGATATTAATACAGCCATTTCAACTCTAACGGTTTATGTAGCAGATACTTTTCTGTCCTTTTTTTTTTTATCTGTGTCTTTTAATTTGAAGTGGGTCTTTGGTAATCAGCATGTTGTTGGATTTTGATTTTTGGTTTTTTGTTTATTTTCCTATACAATTCAGCTTTGCTCTTGGATTGGAGTTTTTAGTCCATAAAATTTAATACAATTATGGTTGGATTTACATCTGCCATTTTGCTATTTGCTTTCTCTATATCTTTTTTTTAAGATTTTTTTTATTTGAGAGAGTGAGCGCAATAGAGGGCTCAATCCCAGGAACCACTAAGCATGGAGCCTGACATGGGGCTCAATCCCAGGACCCTGGGACCATGACCTGAGCTGAAGACAGATGCTTAACGAACTGAGCCATCCAGGTGCCCCTGCTTTCTCTGTATTGTATATCTTTTTTTATTATTGGGTTATTCCTTTACTCCTTATTTTGTATTAAACCTGTTTATCGGAGTACTGATTTAATTATTCTTAAGTTTTTACTATTTTTAAGTCATTTTCTAAGTCATTCTAGGTATCATTAGGCATAACTTATTGCAGACTACTTCAGATTAATATTAACTAACTTCTGGTACAATATAGCAACTTTGTTCCAGCATACCTTTATTTCCTTCCCCTTCCTTTGTGCTATTAATTGTCATATATGTTATATTTGTGTTTTATATATATCTACACCCATATATACATGCATATAAAATACTATTATTACTTTAAACAATGGTATATGAGGGAATGTATATGCATTTTATTTTATTTTATTTTTTTAAAGATTTTATTTATTTATTTCACAGAGGGAGAGAGATCACAAGGAGGCAGAGAGGCAGGCAGGGGTGGGGGGGGGAAGCAGGCTCCCCGCTGAGCAGGGAGCCCGA
>LNAC01000084.1:4669512-4724215 GCA_002007465.1 Ailurus styani
TTTTAATGTTGGGGGGTTTTTTTTTTTTTTTTTTAAAAGGTTTTTTTTTTTTTTTTTTTTTTTTTTTTTTTTAGCACTCTAAGGTAAGTATGCCAGCAACAAATTCTCTCAGTCTTTATTTTGGAATATACTTCAAATTAATTTTTGAGAGATAGAGTTTGATGGATTTCGAATTTTTGGTTGTCACCCCTCCACACCCAGCACTTTGAATATGTCTTTCCACTGTCTTATGACCACCATTGTTTTTGATGAAAAGTTAGCTGTGATGAGTTGTTTTTCTCCTACTGCTTTTAAGGTTTTCGCTTTGGCTTTCAACAGTTTGAGCATAGTGTGTCTAGGTGTTCATTTGTTTGTGTTCATCCTACTTGAGATCTGTTGAGATTCAGGGATTTGTAGATTAATATTTTTATCAAATTAGGAGGGTTTTTTGACCATTATTCTTTCCATTATTTTTTCTGCCCTTTTCTGGGGCTCAAATGCATATTGATACATTTGCTATTGAGCCATTGGTCTTTGAAGCTCTGCACATATTTCTTTAATTTTTATTATCTTATGTTTTAAATTGGATAATTTTTATTCATCTACAAGTTTGCTGATTCTTCTGCCATCTAAATTCTTTTATTGAGCCTATCTTGGAATTTTCAGTTACTGGTTTTGACTCTAGAATTTTAATGGATTCTTTTTTTTTTTTTTTTAAAGATTTTATTTATTTATTTCACAGAGAGAGAGAGATCACAAGGAGGCAGAGAGGCAGGCAGAGAGAGAGAGGCGGAAGCAGGCTCCTCGCTGAGCAGGGAGCCCGATGCGGGCCTCGATCCCAGGACCCTGAGATCATGACCTGAGCCGAAAGCAGAGGCTTTAACCCACTGAGCCACCCAGGCACCCTAATGGATTCTTTTTAATAATTGCTATTTTTTTGAGATTCCCTGTTGATTCATTGTCCTAATTCCTTTTAATTCTTTAATCATTGTTTCCTTTAAATTTTTAAACAAATTTATAATGGCTACTTTATAGTCCTCTTTTTTTTTATTGTAGTATGAACACTAACATGAGATCTATTCTCTTAACAGTTTTTTAGCTGCACAATACAGTATTGCTATAGGAACAGTGTTGTACAGCAGATCTCTAGAACTTAATCATCTTGTATAACTAAAATTTTATACCCCTTGAAAAGCAACTCTCTATTTCTTCCCCCTGTCAATTACCATTCTATTCTGCTTCTATGAGTTTGGCTGGTTTAGGTATCTCATATATGTAGTATCATGCAGTGTTTCTTCTGTGAATTGTAGTTTTTGTTTATTAAATTCAACATCTGAGCACAGTTTCTTCTTGATAGTTTTTTTTCTTCAGTATGGGTCACACTTTACTACTTCTTTATATGCTTCATAAATTTGTTGGAAACTGGGATATTATGTAAGGTATTATAGCAACTCTAAATTTGACATTTCTTCCCCTGAGGGTTGTTGCTGCCTCTGTTGTTATTGTTGTTAATTTGTTTGCTTTGTAATTTGCCTGGACTTAACCTGAAAAATCTCTCTCCTGCAGTGTGTCTGCTGATTACTCTGCTCAGTTGTTAGATTGTGTTTTTATTTCTTAAGCCTGGCATTTAAAGGATGCCCCTGCATAACTATAGTTTCGTGATCACCCAGTGATTAGTCAGAGATCGTACTCAAAAACCTTGAGTTGATAGCTCTTCTGCCCTCCGGGGATATAGCCTTAGGTATGTGGAGATACGCATGCCATGTTCAGACAATTTTTTTGTCTGCCTCCCCTTTTACGTCCCCTGGAGCCTTTCCGGGTCTTCTGTGCACATGTGTACATCCTCTTTGTCAGCCAAAGGGTGTGTGGAGAGCTTGGGCCCTTTAAGTCTTCCCCCCCACTCAGCCTCCCACTCAGGCACAGATGCATAGAGAACATATTTAGCCCCTCATTTGCAGTCTTCTTGCCAATTTTTTCATTAGTTTGCTGGATTCCTGTCTCAAATGGGACCACAGTCTCAGGCAAGCAGAACTATACACCTTCCTTGTTTTTGTCCCTCTAACACCCTAACCTCTGGGTGTGGGCTCCTTGCCTTCTACTCCAGACTAAGTCAGCCCACTCTGGAAGAGAAGCTGTTAATTTTCACTACCATCTGTGCCCCGTTAGCACTACCTAACTCATCAAGCTGGAGAGAATGGGAGTAGTCCCAGGTAACAATGCCTCAGAGTCCCCTTTCCAAGTTGTTATTTCCCTTTGGTTTATTTCCAGAGCCCTGAAATGGTGGTTTTGACAGGTTTTTTTTTCCCCCCTAGAGTTACAGTTGTTTTGTGGGGAGGAGAGGAACTGCTGACCTCTTATACTACCGGAAGTTCTCTTATTTTTATCTATTCTCCTAAATTCTTTTCTATGTACTAATTTTTCCTATATCTTATCTTGAAAATTTTTTATCTTGAAAAACTTCATAATCTATAGAAAATAAACACCTGTATATTCTTCATTTAGATTTACCAATTGTTCAATTTCTACATTTGCTCTCTATTTGGAAGCACATGCACACATGCATATATATATATAATATGTTTTTTTCTCTTAACTATGAAAGTTAGTTGCAGACACCATGGCAATTCATCCTTAAATACTCCAACATGCATCTCTTAAAAGCAAAGACATTTTCCTACATAGATACAATTTGTATTTAGAAAATTGTAGGGCGCCTGGGTGGCTCAGTGGGTTAAAGCCTCTGCTTTCGGCTCAGGTCATGATCTCAGGGTCCTGGGATCAAGGCCCGCATTGGGCTCTCTGCTCTGCAGGGAGCCTGCTTCCCCCTCTCTCTCTGCCTGCCTCTCTGCCTCCTTGTGATCTCTCTCCCTCTGTGAAATAAAAAAATAAAAAATAAAAAAAATTAGAAAATTGTATATTGATAAACATATACATAGTCTATATTCAGGTTGCTCTAATTATCACAATAATGTGTTACAGCTGTTTTTAGATTTTTGCTGTCCACCTGCAAACTGAGGACCCACTGCTTTTCTTCCATTATGAAAAATATTCAGCCATTAATTTTCATTCACTACATATTTATGACGTGTAACAATTGCTTTTTGCTGTTCTAGGGGGATGCAGCACTTATCAAAACAGATGAGTTTCTATCCTTATAGCTCTCGCATTCTGGTCAGGGGAGACAATTAAGTACACATAACTTATGTAGTATGTTAGAAACTAGTTAAGTGCTATGGAGAAAAAAATGTCAAGGGGAAGAGGGAGTGATAGAAGAGAGGTGGTCACAAGTTTAAAAGGAATAGTGGGGTACCTCACTCCGAGATGCTAACACCTGGGTAAAGATTTGAAGGAATTGAATATAGCTTCAGCATTTCTTATATTCTCTACTTCAGGAACTCTTATTAAACATAACCTCATCCTCTGTGTCTTTTAATTGCTCTTTTGTATATTTTTAGCTGTGCCGATTTGTGGACTTCTTCAGTGCGAACTTCCAATTTGCTAATTCTTTGTTAATTTGATTTATGGAGTTTTTTTAATTTCACTTTCAGGATTTCTAATTGATGTGTTTATATTATATCATTTCTGCTTGTTTTGTTTAGTAATTTTTTAAAAAGTAGATTCTATTTATATATTTAGAGACTTAAAAATACTTTTTTACTTCTAGAGTAATTATTGATGTCACCTGGGAGTGAAGTCTTACCCAAATTATTACTTCTATTGCATTTCATAGAATTCGTTTTGCCGTACATGGAATTTTAACTTGCAGTGCAACAGTGAAGAGGATTTTTTTTTCCTTCTGAATTCTCTCCACCCACCCTGTCTAGATTTTTGTGGTTGCCTCTACCTGGACCCGTGGGTCCGCAGTTCCAGAGCAGGTCTTACGTAGGTGGTTTCTGATCCATTAGGAATATCTTAAATCCGGTCACTGAGCCAGCAGGCAACTCGGCCCAGGTCCTGGCTGCAAGGCTATCTAGGTGCAGAGTTTTTATATAAACTGTGGCCTCAGGCAGTGATTGTTGTTCTCAATCACCCCAGGGTAAGGAAGCTCTACCTGGGTTACTAGTTTAAACAGCTAGTTTTTCCTTTATCCCCTTTAGGTAGGACAATTTTAATCCTTGATATTCTGAAGAACTCCTGGCCACCTGTACTGCTTTTGGATCCAGAACAGGTAGTACCTTATTTTTCAAGTCCTCAGAAATACCTTGTTTTTTAATGTCTTACTTTTTGATTTTTTTTTCCCCATCACTGCTATATGTTGGTAGATGTTGGATACTCCCCGAGTATTAACTTAAAATGCTATCAGTGACCGAAAATCTGCTTTGCTGTTAACTCTGTGGCCTTTGGCTATTTTCTTAGCATCTCTGGGCCTCAGTGCCTGCTGTTATTAAGATTTAGGCATGTCTCACAACTAGTTAATGATTCAGGTAAACTAGATCTAAGAGTGTATGAAGGGGAGTAGTTGGAAATACAGCTGGAAAGGTACATTGAGACTACATCATGGGTGGCTTTGAATGCAAAGCAAGGAATGAGAAGTTTGGCTCATAGAAAATTGAGAGTTATTGGAGGTCAGGTACCATGATGTGGAGAGATTAGTGAGACCGTGCTGCAGGAGACCTTGGAGGAACGGAGGAAACAGACAGAGAAGCCAGGAGGATGATGTCCTGGCACAAGTTTAGACAGGAGCCAGGCCAGAGCCCAGGTACAAGTGGTCAGAATGAAGCGGCAACGAGATCAAGAATGGTACAGCAGTAGGTTTAATGGGACTTGCTGCCCAATTGAATATAAGATCAAGGGAAAGAGAAGCACCAAAAGGGATTTTAGAATCTGGATGACTGTGAAGATGATTTTTCCATCTACAGGTATTAAGAAATCAGGAAGAAACTAGGACATGATGATTTTAAGTGGCTTTGCCTTCCATTGAATACTGCAACACCCAGGCCTTTGGTGGGCATACATTAGTGATTACAACTACTTCACACACATTAACTTCATACTGAGCGTTGTGGCAAGCGCTTAATTAGCTCATTTAATCCTCATAGTAGTCTTTTGAAGTAGGCTCCATATGGGCACTTTTTGGATGAATGAAATTGAGGCTTAGAAGGGTTAAATAATTTGCTCAAGGCTAACACAGCTAACATGGTGAAGAGCCAGAAGTCACACCCAGGTCTTTTTTTTTTTTTTTTTTTTTAAATAAATTTCACTTAGACTAGTTTTAGGTTTACAAAAAAGTTGCAAGTATAGTACAGAGAGTTGCCATATACCTCTCACACATATTCCCCTATTGTTAACATCTTAACATCTTCCATTTACCACAACTAAGGAACTGATTTCATCTAGGGTTTTTTTTTTTTTAACTTTTTTTTTTTACTTGAGAGCCCAAGGTCCTAATCCCCTATACTGTCTTTATTTGACTTGGCTCATAGGTGAGCTGGAATTTATTTTAAAGGAGAGTTCTTTTCCTTTTCCATCTCCTTCCACTTCTCCCCTATGCTCCCAAGAAGGAAAATGAGTTCAGCAGGCTTCTCCACATGTGAAATCAGTTTAACTTGCTTTCTTGGTAGGATGTAGGAAAAAAACCAGGATTTACTCTTTAGGGAAGGTTTATGGACCAGGACATTATGTGGATGCTATTTCAAAACTAGGAATTAACCAACACACCTGAAGAACCTATAATACAATAGGACCATCTTCTGTAATTTTAAAATTCAACAAGTAATGGTTCATCTAAAAAGAAAGATTAAAAGACATTTAGAAATTTCTTAGCAGTAAATAGGCCATTCTAAAACTTCTTGATATTATTATAACAACATTTTTCCTTAAGGACCAGACAGCAAATTAATTAGAAATCAAACTGGTAAATGTCATTAAGGAAAAACTTTATTTTTAAAAATAATATAAATGGAATGTTTTCTTCCTTAAAATTCAGCAATAATGTGGAAACTGAGATCAAATTAAATTTTGTATTAAAAATGTTGTCTGAGTAAATTGAATAAAACCAACAGAAATGTGGTTTTTAAAATTATTTTGTTTTGGTTCAGGCATAGTCCTTGCCTGAAAGATTTCGTTTCCTCACAAATTTGATTTCACAATTTTATTAATCATGTTGTGTACATAATGTACTAGACAAAATTCTGCTTCCTGTATTTCCCCAACCCTGTGAATCCCAGAAACAGTTCATTTGTATAACATCGGGTGAACCCAGTCCATGCATTATATGGCCCTCTAGATGTTAATGGTTTCATTGGCTACCAGTTAGTTTTTCTGGAGATTTCTTTTAAAATGTGGTGCAGTTTCACAATTTTCCCTGCACAGTCTCCAAGACTTTGTTCATTAAATAGTTACTTTGATTCTTGGATGTTCAAGTAGTCACATAATCATGGTTTCTGATCTTCCCATGAATTCAAATTTCTGTTGTAATTGGTTAAAAGTTTTTCAAAATTCTTGCCTGTTAGATTTCTTAAGGTTTGGGCTATGTATAAACGAGTAATAGCATATGGTTTTGAGGTTATCTATAATGGCCAGTTGTCATATTAAGCTCCATACATATAATTTGATCCCATCCTTCCAAAGTAGGTTTTTTTATCCTCACTTCATAGAAAAGAATGGTGAAGGGACTTACGCAAGGATTCTTGTGCAGCCGATAAAGTATCCAGGGTGGCCATGGGGTTACTGCAAGGTGACTCTGAACCCAGAGGTTCATCCGGCATTGTCCATAAACCCAGACCATATATCTCTAACACTGATGCTGCTTCTTTCCCCCAAAATATAGATGCTGCTGTATCGTTGATAAGAGGCCTTCATACTAAAAACAGGAGTTGCTGCACTGTCCCAAAGAAATGTCTGTACTACATAGCTCAGATCCAGTTAGTACAAACCATATTTTTCTCAGGTTGGAATACTGAGGTAGTGATTTGGATTAGACTTTGAAGTTCCACCTCTGAAAAATGGGGATATGTGGCTTTTGCTTGTGTACACATTATCACCCACTTCTTTTTGTCAGAGCAAGGAGCGGGTGTCTGTTCCTTCCCCTCATGACTCTTCCAACTCAAGAGCTAACTCATGTTTAGCATGAACTAAGCACAGTGGCTCCAATTCCTATTGCCAGTGACTGGTTTAGGGTAGGCATATGACTCAGTTCTGGACAATGTGATATAAGGGAAGGGCTTCTGGAAAATGTTCCTTCTCAATAGTATCTGTTATATTGGATACAATGACGAGTGTGTAACTTCTAGATCAGAGGTGAGAGTTACTTTCTAGATGTCTTACCTCTTAAAAGCAAGTTATCTCCTTCAAGTCGCCTCCTCCTGAATAAATATTCTAATGAAGTTTATTTTCAAAGGTTTTTCCTTGGAACAAATCAAGTTATTTACATCTGTTTGCCCACTCAGAAGCAAAAATGGATACCAGAAGAAATGCTGAATATGCCCCCAAATCAGAATATGTAAGGTAAACCAAAGAGTCCTCCTTAAGAAAGCTTTATTGTTCTTAAAAGAAGTCTTCAAAGATTTTAGAGCCAAACACATATGGATATGGGCAGTGTTGTGGGGTGGTGGAGCGCAATCAATGGTCAAGAAAAAATTCTTGAGACATTACCTAAACTTAGTAAGTTTAACTGGCATGGGGACAAGACCTGTGGGCGAAAAGAGCTGCACTTTTGCTGTGTGAAGCTTGTTATATGCTTAGTGTTCAAGGGGGAAGGGACGTGCAGGGAGTATTAGATCATAAATGTCTTTGAATTTCTGGTCTTAACACTTGCCCAGATTTCTTTGGTGCTTATCATTCCAGCTGGATATTCACTAGCAGTGAGATGTATAAGCAGTCATAAGACCCTTTAAGAATGTAGGAGCCAGCCCCTGTTTGCTCTTTAATTGAAACTATGCAGGCTATAGATCAGCCTTCTGGGCTAAAGGCGAACATTTTTCTGCTGTCCCTCATCATGAGGCACCATAAGATTAAAACAAAACAAAACTCCAAAAATGAAGATGTTTTGTCTGTAAGTCCCTCAGAATAATTAACATGTTGCTGTAGTTGATAAAATCTGTGGCCAGATAGAAACTTCCAAGTAGAAAAATTTGGAATCCTCTGACTTCCCACCTCTGCCTAAGATCATGAACAAACAGCTGCTCTCCCCCTCCCCATCAGGCTTTCTAGAGTGGTTGGGTGATGGTCTCCCAGCACAAGTGCAAAGATAGGTGGCAGAGGAGCCAAAACTCAATGCCAGACCTAGCTTTCTAAATGTTCCTGATGAAGGAGGCTCAATTCAGAATACTCAGCTGGCCAGAGAAAGGCTTTGGGATATAGCAGAGTGATTGACGTGCTTCAGTGCACATTTTCAGGACAAATATTTTATTATATAATGAAGAAGTTATGTCTCCTGGCACCCAAAGAACTGACCTGCAATGACAAATGTGCAACTTATTAAGCAAATTCCACCGAGCCTGCAACGCTTACTAGTTGTTTTCTCAAGGCATGTAGTTGCTTTACCACCAAGAGCCCTTTCCTCAGTAGTTCCAGCTGGCAAATCTCTCACTGGGATCTGTTACTTTGTAATCACACAAAGCTTCTCTGTGGGTTTTTTAAAACGCAAAATAATTTGATGTACTCTCATTCCCCTTTGCTGCCATGGTCCTGGAGACCATGGATAATTGTTGAAGCTCCAAACCCGTAAAGCAAGTTTCTATGGGAGAAAGACCAGAGAGCCCCTGCACAGTGTATCTCACATACTGTCTCCTCTGCGGTGGTGGGGGCAGCTTTGCTTCCTTAAGATGCACGTCCTAAACAGAGATGTCTGCTTTCCATTTAAATGGGTATAAAAATGCACTTCCTTTGTTCTGGAGTGCCCCCTTAAGTTCTTCCAGAAAACTAGGCTCTGAATGTTATTGGAGTTTCTCCTTTTCCCATAAGGCACATGGGATGGATGGTTGTGCCAATGGTGAGCATAATCACCGCGGTCTGTTAGATTAACTGGCATTAATAGTGTGTTTGCTGAGGAGGAATAGAATCGTACGTGGAAATACCTCCATGGAGAATATCACATCACTATCATAATAGGTTAAATATTGGAGAGGCTCAGGAAAGAGATAAGGACAGCAGTGGCTGCCTACTCTATGCGCTTTACTTAATATCCAAAGACACATTGCAGGTGTAGCAGATAGAATGATCAATATCTGGTGAAAATTCATAAGTGAGCTTTTATTTTTAAATTGTTAGTGTATACAAAGAGTAAGCTAAACAGTGTAAAAAGATGTATTGTGAAAAGCCTCCTTCCCTGCTCTAATGCCCAGATCCTAGTTCTCTAACCTTGAAGCAGGACCATTACTCTCAATCTGTAGAAGTATATATACAGCCCTTATTTTACGTAAGTGGTAATGTATTTTACCCGCTATTCTGTGCCTTATTTTTATATCAAAAATTTTAAAGCAAGTGTATGAGCAACAAATTGCCATTTTTTAAAATAGTCAAAAATAGTGAAAACTGGATAAAAAATGGTCAGTCACTTATAAGTACGATGTGGTCTTTCACAGATAATTTATAACTGAAGTGTGAGGTGACCTTCTAGTGGGGATAGCCTTCCTTATCCCAGGGAGAAGACAGAGGCAACCTGACAAAGAAGGACACACCTGAACACAGGTGTCCCCTGCTCCTTTCTCCTCCTTCCTGTCTGTCTCAGTCCCTTCCTCCAAATCTTCCCCTCTATGCCATCTTCCCAGACTACCCATCCTGCCTCTCCAAACTTCCTCTTCCTTCTGTAAATCACTCCCAGTTCTTTTCATCCACTCTTTTCACCTCCATTATTTCCTCTCTTTCTGGATTCCCTGACTACTACCCTTCCTCACCTTTGAGTTCTTCCTCCTCTAGTTGGAATGGAGAAGCTACCTGCGTATTGAGGAAGAACAGTAAGGGTCATAACAGGCTAGGTCTGGAAAGGATGACGGTGAGCTGGTGATGGTGTGGAGGAAGTAGCCCAGGAAGTAGCTGGTGATGGTGTGGAGGAAGTGGCTAGAATCAAGACTGCCTTCCACTGCCTTCCCTACCTGTTCAGCTGTAAGAAGTAGGGTTAGCAGTCAGGGTTCAACCAGAGAGGCAGAATCAGTAGGAGGAGTAGGTAGGTTGGTACGTAGGTAGGTAGGTAGGTAGATAGATAGATATAAAGAGATTTATTACAAAGGATTTGCTTATGCAATAGTGGAAGCTGTGTAAGCAAGTCCAAATTCTATAGAAGAGGCAGTCAGGAAGAGAAGAACACTGATGGGACTAGAACCCCGTGGGCACAACGCGATTGCCCACAGGCAAGGTCTGTTTCTTCTAAGGCTTTCCAATCCATTAAGTCTGGCCCACCCGGGATAATCTCCCTAAATTACAAATTCTCATTAGAGACTTCACTTATATTTGCAAAATTCATAGCAGCACCTAGATTAGTGTTTGATAGAATAACTGGAAGGAGACCTGTGACTGCAACAAAATGGCTGCCACTTTCTTTTCGTTCTCCAATTCTGGCAAGAAAATATGTCTTATAGCCACCTTACCCAGAAACATACTAGAGAGGGAATTCTGGCTAACACAGTTTAACCCGAACAAGTTGAAACACTACAAAGTCATCTCAGTTAATAAATTGGGCAGTTGCTGGGCAAATGCCCCAGTTCTTGCCAGGCCAGATTCATCCTGGAAGAGCTCACAGCTAATGATTCCTCCACTCCTGCTTTCCTGGTGTCCTTAAAATGGCACAGGCAGAAATAGGATGTTCCAATATCCCCTTTACCCTGCCTGAGAGAGCTCCTCAACCTTTCAGCATAGTTTAAGGACCATTTATTGAAGGGGAAGAGACTTCTGCTAAAAATATATATTTTCTTTTTCCATGCCAGATTTGGAATATAAGCCAAAGCAGAGATGTTACAGAAATAAATTCAAGTCTCCCTATACTGGATATCTTTGGTTTGCTGCTTCAGACCCTCCCCTCATCCTTGTCCACTTGCTCTACCTCAGGGCTCTGACAGGTTTGGGCAGGTTTGGATTGTATCGACAGTGCTTCCTTCCAAACCCCTTCTGGCTTCCAGTTGGGTTTGATCAATGGATGGCATTCTCAGGAGATTGGGAAAAGAAGAGTGACATCCAAGAGTTTAATTCCCTGAATCCAGCCCTTAGTTTACCCCTGAGTCACTTAACTAAAGGGAATGCTCACCTCAAGTCTTCTCTACTCCAGTGTTCCTCAAACCATACATGGTGAAGGACCAGATATGGGGCAATTAGAATTTAAATTTGAATTTCAGATAAACAATACTTTTTTAGTGTAAGTATGTCCCAAATGTTGCATGAGATTCACACTAAACATTTGTTTGTTGTTCACTGGAATACAAATCTAGCAGGGCATCCTGTATTTTAACTGGTAATCCTTGTCATTAACCTTTTCTTTCTGGCCACAGCTCAAGACAGGGTCATCAGAATCTCTTGCTAGGATTTTATATATAGTAGTTGAAAGAAAGAGATGCTGTCTTTCTGGGATGATGTCAGTTTTAAGGTCCTCGATTAGCCAAGTGAAAGAAACAGTATGCTATTGGAATGAAATACAGGGACCCTGGAATCAAAAGATAGACCTGATGATGTTGTATACTTAACCTAATTTGAGTTGGTTTTCTGTCTTTTGTAACCAGAGTCCTATTTCATATATTGTAACTTGGGAAAGTTTACATAAATAGTTCCAGGTCATACAGAAGTCAGTTCATTGATCTAGGATTTGTCCAACTGACTCCACAATTAATGCTCTTCCTACCATATCATTCTGCAACTATTGGGAAACTAAACAATTATGAAACCCTCAAGATACAGAACTCAAAGAACAAGTATGTGACTGGGTTCTCCTAATGCCTGGGCCTCCGAGCTGATTCTCCAGCGGAGC
This sequence comes from Ailurus styani, assembly GCA_002007465.1. Classification (NCBI taxonomy): domain Eukaryota; kingdom Metazoa; phylum Chordata; class Mammalia; order Carnivora; family Ailuridae; genus Ailurus; species Ailurus styani. Next base: position 4,681,385 of record LNAC01000084.1, read on the forward strand.
CCTGAAGAAGGGCACCGCCTTCTTTCTCTTGCCTCTGTCTCCCCTTCCCCTTGAAACTGGTTCCCTAAGAATAGGAACAAGAGGCCCAGATCTCTTTTTAAAACTTAACTCTGAAAGAGAAGAACATGAACTAGCTATATTAAATTGTATTTCTTAAAAGTAGAAGTACTAAACCAAAGGGGCAGGGGTCTCTAATCATACCCCCACCGAAGGAATCTTTTCTTCAGCCTTCAGGGTGCAAAGAACTTGGAACACAGACAAGAATCTGAGGTCTCTGTAAGTATTGAACTACCCAAGGGATGGGAACACAGGGGTTGCTCTGGCCTTCAAGTAACAATTAGTTGTCAGGATAAAACATCTCTTCGAATTAAGGATTAGGGAATCTTTTTGGTCGCTATAACTCAGTTGTAAATGAAAACTAGAAATGGAATGGGCGTGCTTCTTCTAAGGAACTGCTTTTGTTCCATTAGTGAGCGGCCTTAAAGAGTACAAAGACTCCCTAGCCCCAGGCTTGGTCTTTATCCCATAGAGCAGAGGATTTCCACAAAGGAATGGTGATTCCCTCACATCTTTGTATTTTAAAGCTATTAAGTGGGATTGATTGGAAACAATAGATATTAGGCAACAGTTGCAAACGTAACATATGTAGGATACCCAAGCTGAGTTGTGGTAAACTCTCATCTAATGTTTTACTCCCCTCTAGTGGATTTTTTTTATATACATGATACCCCGAGTATGATATAGGATAGCAGGTTTTAAAGGAAAGAAGAATTTAAAAACATATTTAAAGCATGTTCATGATCTGTAGAATTTCTGTGCAGTTCTGTAAAATATCAAAGATTTTAAAAAAATAGTTTTGTCAGTTTCCTTATTTTGCAGGTGAAGAAACTAAGATCCAAAAGGGGGAAATGACTCATCCAAGATCACACAGTTGGTTTCTAATAGATCATTTCATTACTAATGGCAATTTTGAATATATAAACCCATGACTCTCACGGAAATAGAAAGCCTATACCTGTCCACTCAGATGTTCATCAAATGAGGGAAGACTTATGCTTTAGAGGAAATTGGAAATCCAGTTCAGTAAGTGTATTATTAACTATGGATACTCTGGGAGGGGAGGGACTTCCACTGGGAAAGGAAGGCTAAGTGTTAATAAGAATACCGACTGATGAAAATTGTGACTTGGTAAGCTCTGGTGTGGCTTCCTGTTGGTGCTGCTAATGGTTGCAATAACTGCTCAGAGGGGTCCTTTGGCTTAGACACTTTACTGTTTTATAGTCTGAATACTTGCTGTGGAATTTTCAGGTCTGCTTCAATCTCCTAAAATGTTCCCTATCATTCTCCAAAGCATTTCTACTTCCCTTTATTCTTCATATAAATTTAGTTACATATTTTGTATGAAAAGTCTTAATTTATGATACCATGCTAATAATAAAATCTTATAATTAAAGTAACTTGTTCAATATGGACAATATAGGAAAGTATTAAAAAGAAAATAAAAGTTTCCCACAGTGGTTGTTCATTTCAGGAATGTCTGATTAAGCACTTACTAGATTGATGCTTCCACAGATAACTGCTATAAACTCTGGGCAAAATCAAACAAACGAAAAACAACTACCTGGAGTCAATGAATCCTGAATAAAATTAAATAGATTATATGTAGAGAAGTCGGCATTTGGACGGAGAAAATGGCAAAGTGTGAGTTTTCTTTGTTTTTTATAGCTTTTAGCCTCAAGGCAGACCACATTTGACTATATGTGGCAATGCAAATGATTATAGAAAATCAATAATCTTTCTGGCCCGAAGAATCAGAACAGAGTTTAAATCAACCAAAGCCACTGGAAAGTGAGGGAAGAATCCTGGCAATGAGAAAGTCAGAAAAGGGAACCAAAAATTCTGTTAAAATTCTTTTAAAGTCTTTGCTGATTCCTAAACTTTATATGTGGGTCAGATTCTAAGTAACTTAACGAAGGACAAAATAACTGAATTAAGATTTGGGCTAGTGCCCAAGAGACTAGAGTGTAGAGTTTAAGTTCAACTAAGTTACTTACCTACTAAACCAATGTGAAAAAAAAAAAAGAAAGGAAGTAATACTCTTCAGAGGAGTGTAACAGAATATAGTTTCACCAGATAATGTTCACAACCAGGATACAAAACAAAAGTATTCAACATAATAGAAACAAAAAATTCTGATCTATTCTGGAGAAAAAGACAAAACCCAGTATGATCCAGGTGTTGGAATCGGACAAGAATTTTAAAGCAGCTATAATAGTTATGGACAATGATGTAAAAGAAAATATACTTACAATGAATGAAAAGATAGGAAATTTCAGGAAGGAAATAAACCGTGAAAAGAATCAAATTATTGAACTGAAAATTAAATTACCTGAAGTATAAAATTGACCTGGTAGGCTTAACAGCAGAAAGAGATGAGAGAAGAAAGAACCACTGAACTTGAGGACAGATCAATGGAATTATCTCATCTAAAGTACAGTAAGCAAGAACACTTAAAAGAAATAGAATTTCATGGATTTGTGGCACAATGTCAAAAGGTTTAACACATGTATTATTAGAAGCCCAGAAGAGAGAGGAAGAAGCAAATGGGACACAAGTATTTTTACAAATAATGGCCCAAATCCTGCCAATTTGGTGTAAATTATAAATTTACAGTTTAGAAAAGCTCAACAAATCCCAAGTCAGAAAACAGTGAAACTTCTGAAAACTAAGGATAAAGACAAAATCCTGAGAGCAGCCAGGAAAAAAACAAAAACAAATAAAACAATACATTTCATATAGGGGAACAATGATTTGATGAGCACTATAGTCTCAGAAACAATGACAGAAGACAATTAACTGACATCTTTAAAGAACTCCAAGAAAAAAATAAGGCATAACCTGTGAACCCCAAACTCAACAAAAATATTCTTCAAGAAATGAAAGCAAATAATAAAGACATTTTCAGACAGAAGGAAATTTAGACTAGATGTATACATTTTTCAAAATTCAATGACTATGTTTTAGATAGGTACATTTTACTGTATATTTTATCTCAAAAGTACCAAAAATAGTACTAAGCTCTAGTTAATGATATGTATGCTGAAACATTTAAAGAGAAGTATACTGATGTCTGCTATTTATGGTGAAACACATAAAAAAATAAGAGATCAATGACTAGAGGAATGGATAGATATGTGATAAAGCAAGTATAATAAAATGCTATTGTATAATTTAATAGGTACATCATTCACTGAAAAATTCTTTTACCTTTGCTATACATTAGGAAGTGTTTAAAAATATTGGACATATGAGGTTAAAATACAGTTATAAAGATTTGCATTAATATGCTCTTTTATTGATTTTTTTTTCAATATGATGATATTTTTTACTGGTTTAAAGAGGACTTTGCTCATGGCATTCAAATGCTATTCCAAACCCAACTCTAAAAATACAGGTTCCAGAAATATACTTGACATAGAAGTGTCTTCGTCAGCTTGGGTTGCTATAACAAAACACCATAGACTAGGAGGCTTAAACAACAGTTATTTCTCACAGTTCTGGAGACTGGGAAATGCAAGATTAAGGTCGTGGCAGATTTGGTTCCTGGTTTGCAGACAACTGCCTTTCCCTGTGTTCTCACATGATGTGGAAAGAATGAACTTTAGTCTCTTTTCTTACAAGGATACTAATCCCATTATAGGAACCCTAGCCTCATGATCTCATCTAAACCTGATTACCTCCCAAAGACCCTAACTCCAAATATGATCACACTGGGAGTTAAAGATTGAACATATGAATTTGGGGGGTGGGGGGACACAAACATTCAGTCCAGAACAAGAAATTACTAAAAAGGGAAGATCCCAAAAGTTCATCATACACCAAGTATCACTTTTGATATCTTCATAAATAATCTTTCAATATTTTAAGATATTCATGTATCATTTTATCAATGTGACCTTATTATAACATTGAATGTTTTTCTAAAATATTATTTTAATGTCTAAATTATATGAAGATATCAAAATTAAATCAATAGTTTTCCTATTATTTGACATACAAGTTGTTTTTAAATTTTCACATAAATGTACACATAAAAGAGATCACAGAATAAGAATCAGGAACCAGGGCATCAGTCCTCTCAGTTGCAATGAATAAAATTAGAAGACAGTGGAACAGTGCTTTTAAAATTCCGATAAAAAAAGATTTTTAATTCATACTTCAGTACTCAGCCTGTCAATATGAATAATACAATATCTTTCAAAATTTACCTTTTTAAAGAAACTATGATGGAATGTTCTTCACCAAAAAAAGGTGGCAAATGAAGAAAGTGGAAGATACAGGACCCAGAGAATGAGGATCCAATGCATCACAGTAGAGAAGGAAATGCCCAGGAAAGAAAGGAAATTCCCAGAATGATCGTGAAGGGAAGTCCTAGTGGTACAATAAGCCCAGAGTGCAGCTAATGGAAAATAATGGAAAAGGTTGGAAATACCCAAGAGAGGTCATTCTTCAAGAAAAATTAAACTTGTAGAGTACCTGATGAGTTTGGACTTGTGAGAGTATTTTTAGTTTTGTTGAAGAATTATGGATGAAGTACTAAGAGGCATATTAAAAAAGAAAATTTTTAAAAAGACAGTATTTCCTCTAGAGAAGACAAAAAGCTGCATGTGGAAAGTAATGTTATCATTGTATACTATAAACCCATCCCTAAATATTTATTTTATTATAATAATATAAATATACTGATTTAAACAAAAAAGAATAACAAGCTATATCAAGATTTTCAGACTGGAAAAGTATATAAATATAAGGGGCAGACAGGTTGTACAGGACCTAAATCTTTAGTTTCTATAGTTGGAAATAAACAGAATATAAAACTTAAAAAATTAAGAAAAATCAGTATGAACATTTTAGAAGTTTGGAGGTAAGTACTGGCAGACTACAGCTAAAATAATTGAAAGTTGCTGCTGGAATTGGGAATAGGAAAAGATGGGGCAGAATTGTGCTGTTTTTCATTATATGTGTGTTTCTGTATACGTTTTTAAAATTCTTAATGGGAGATGTATATGTGTTCTGCTGATCCAAGCTGGGGTACTTCAAGGTTGCAAGAAGCTCAGAGTGGGACTTACAAAGTTTAATTACATTATTCTGAAAAGCCACATAATTGCCTTGCACGGTTATACAACTGCTTTTAGTAAGCCCTGTCTCCTAGATCTAAGATCTAGGTTCTTGGTAGAATTTTTTTACATCATCACCAGAACCATCCTGTGACACAGACTGTAAGGTAGTGACTAGTTCGAGGTACAGTTGAATTTCTTCTGTGGAAAAAGACTCCTGTGCAGGCATGCGAGTTGGTGAAAGGCTGGGTGGCATAGGGCTTCTCAGGGACCACCATAGTTCCCCACTAAGGAGAAGTTTAAAGAGAAGCTAGATTAAGGTTTTAGGGGTATGTTCTGGAAACTTTTATATTAGGCATATAGGTAGGCATAGGTTGGAGTAGATGACCTTGAAGTCCTTCCATTCTGAGATTCTCTGAAGGAGTTTCATTCTTATCCAGAATGGCTGCTAGTTAGTATTTAGGGCAAGGATTAGATCCCAGGAGGAGGTGTTAATTATCTCACGTTCTATTTCTTTTTTCTATCAGCATGATTTACACTCAATATTTTCCCATTTTTTGTCAAATGTTCTTTGCATATTTTAAAAGAATATGTATTATCCATTTTGGAGTTCCACATTCCATATGTGATTATTTGATTAAGACTGACAAATGTGTGTTTAAATTTTCTAAGTCCTTATAATTTCTTGTTCACTCATTCTTCCAGTTTAAGAGGTATGCGAAATCTCTAACTAAAATGGTGAATTTATCAATTTCTCCTTCTAGCCATTTCAATTTTTCTTTATATATTTTGAAGCTGTCTTATGTTCAAACACATTTAGAATTCTTTTTCCTTCCTGGTTTATTAAAACTTTAAAAAAGCTACCTAGTGGCCTTTATTATCTTTAGTAAAAATTTTCCCTCCTCTTAAAATTAATATAGCTATTCCAGATTTTTCATTTCTATTTGCCTGGTATCTTTCATCCTTCTACTTTCAATCTTTCTCTTTTATGCTTTTTGTTGTACAGAATTTTAATTCACTTAAAAGGTAATTCCACAAGTTACATATTTTTCTGCAGTTAATTTTAGATTTACCCATATTCTTATTATTTTTCTCATTAGTACTTCTTTTTGTATTTCAAACCTTCTGTTTGAGATTTTCTTTCTTCCTCATTTACTCACTTCAGAATATCCTTTAGTAAAGATATGTTGGGGGGGCACCTGGGTGGCTCAGTCAGTTAAGCATCTGCCTTCAGCTTAGGTCCTGATCCCAGGGTCCTGGAACTTAGTCCCGCATTGAGCTCCCTGCTCAGCAGGAAGCCTACTTCTTCCTCTGCCACTCCCACCTACTCATGCTCTCTCTCTCTCTCAAATAAATAAAATATTTGAAAAAAAAAGATATGTTGGAAGTTGTCNGCCACTCCCACCTACTCATGCTCTCTCTCTCTCTCAAATAAATAAAATATTTGAAAAAAAAATATGTTGGAAGTTGTCTGTTTGTTTATTTATTTATTTATTTGACACAGAGAGAGATCACAAGTAGGCAGAGAGGCAGGCAGAGAGAGAGAGGAGGAAGCAGGCTCCCCGCTGAGCAGGGAGCCCGATGCGGCCTCGATCCCAGCCCCCCGAGATCATGACCTGAGCCAAAACCAGAGGCTTTAACCCACTGAGCCACCCCGGCGCCCCTACCTGCTCTTATTTAATGTTCTACAGTCTCACTATAGGGAAGGTAGATGATTTGTTTGTATTTATTCTGCTTGAGATTCATTGGAGGTTCCTGAATATGACAATTCTTGAGTTTAATAGATTCTGAAAAAGTCTTGGCTATAACCCCTACCAAATATTGCTTCTCCCATTATCTCTTTCTGGAACTCTGATTTAAGGTGTAGTTCAAACTTCTCAAACCATGATCTATGGCTCATGATTTCTTTTTCATATTTTCTATTTCTCTATCTCTTGAATTGTATTCTAATCAATTCCTTCACAAAATCTCTTTTCAGCTGTATTTAATCTGCTGTCTAACCTGTCACTGAATTTCTAATTTCAGTTTTGTAAGGTTTTTCTGGTCGCGCACAGGAATAAAGACCGCTAAGGCAAATTATAGTCCAAAGACAGAGCTTTATTGCAAGCACCCTCGGGCGAGGTTCCGCGACCGAGAGAAGGGAGTCGGGGAAGTCGCGGGCAAGGCAGAGTGACGGGGGCTTTTATTGGGTAAAGCAGGGGAGGGGCTAGGCATCAGCCATCTTGATGAGTTTTGGCGGGAAGGTCTGCCATCTTGGACGGGCTTTGGCGGGAAGGTCCGCCATCTTGGACGGGCTTTCATTTTGTATAGCTTCCATCTCCTGCCAGCCCAACAAGTTTCTAAACATTTTATGTGTTTTTCAAAAAAATTATTTCTAGCTATTTTTGATAAACTCTTATTCCTTGCCAAATTTTTGATGGACTTCATTCCTCTTTAATCATATTAAACAAAGTGTTTTTTTGTATTAGTTTTTGATTATTCTAACATATCCAGTCTTCAAAGGTATAGTTCTGAAGACTATTGTTCTGCCTCTGCCTCATGGTATTTTGTTTCCTTATGAATTTGGTGATTTTTTTTTTTAACTAGAGCTCAAGTGCCTTCAAGCATTATCCTTAGGGATTCACCAAAGCCTGGGCTTACTTAAGGTTTGCTACTTGGCAAAGAATTCTCTTTGTTTCTGCCATATGCCTGGGGAGACTTTACAACCTGAGAAGAATTTAAACAAAAAATTTTGGGCACCAAATAGAAATTCAACCACAAACCACGATTTTGGTTAGAACAATTTTTATTTTCTCTCACCTGAAGCAAGAATGAAATAGGCAAGTTCCATTATAATTTCCCTCTTTGGGGCTTTTGTATGTTGATTTTCTATTTTGCCCACTAAGAGTGTTACCTTCCAGGGGTCTTACTTTCTGTGGGAGAGTCTGATCTGACTCACCTTGCATGGGCCCTGTGCCTTTTCTTCTCAGCCCCTTTCCCGTAGGCTACCAAGGCTTGACATGTTTCTCATGCAAATTTTGTCTTAAGTGCTGGCTGACCCTTTCAATTCATCCTTTCTTGCAACTCGTGGCCTTGAAGGATTTTTCTAACTCTCTTGCTTTGTCAACTTTTCATTTTATGACTTGTAGGTTAAAAGTAATAGTAATAAATAATCTTTTATTCAGTATTTTAAAGTATATTGTACTAGGAGAAAATTAGGGGCGATATAATTGAGCATCTTGAAATAGAAATAACTTGCTTCCTTTCACTCTTGATTTCTTTTTCAACTTTTTCTCTCTCTCCTTTTCTATGTTGCCTTTCTTTGCTTTTTATTGCTTTTTCATTATTACATTTTTCTTTTTTGTCATTCTATTTTTCTGTTCACTTGTCCTTGATTTTTCATTCTTGTTTCTTTATTTTTATTACCTTTCTTGCCCTTCCTTTCCTATTTCTTTCTGTCATTCATGTAATTTTTTTAACAAACACCAAAAAATTATTCTTGACCTACGAATAATATTTTAATCTCTTTTTTTTTGAAAATTAGCTTAGCCATCACTAATTAGGACAATGAGGTTTCATATCATTGGAATGAAATCAAATTTATAATGCCTTTCACATAGTAAGCACTCAATAAACGTTTTGTTTTTGAATGAAACTTCATTAAAGGTTCTAACTCTACTATGGTTAGCATACTGTGAGATCAAAATATTGCCAAGTAGACTGTACCTGTGACTCAGTCAAGCCTAACCCAGACTGACAGAGAAATTGATGGAATGTTAATTGATAGCAGCTGGATGACTGGCGTGAATACAGCCACAGGAAAGGGCCAAGGATCTCTCAGGGAGTATAAAATTTACATTTACTAAAGACCCCAGAGGCTTTTTAATGAGAATGACCTCTGGTTAAAATTAGAGTGAAGGGGAAATAAAGATAGTAATTTGGAGACTTTGGGTCTTAGCATATTTTCCACTTAATAGCCACTGACTTAGAAAATGAAACTCATGGAATTCTCATAATAGTAATGACTTGGACTTAATGATTAAAAAAACCCCATTAGGTGGGTTCATGGCTTGTTGGTTAGCAACATTGGAAAATATACTAAGTGGAGAAAGTAGGGATAAGTCCTCAAATTTAAAGCACTTTCATCAGTGTCTTGTTTGATAGAACATAGGCTGTGTTGATCGGGTCTTGTAGAGTAGACTGAGAGGGTTTGTTTACTCATGGGAATTGAAAGATGCTCCAGATGATCCTGAAGGGAATATGATCAGAATTTTTGTATCATTAGCTGGCTGTACATCTGTAAAGATCTCCCATGATACAGAAATTCCTGAGTTGATATCTGAATGAAGTGACAAGACCAAACCTTAGTATAGGTTCTGAGATATGTGATAGTGGAAGACCCAGCCACCTATTGGGCTTTGAGATTTCCCCAAGAGAAATTGAGAATCATCCTGTCCACTAAATGAGGCATCTGGTTTGTTAATATAAAGATGGGTGATGCAACTAGATTGAAAACCACTAGTTTGGGAATGTTTGAAATGTTCAAGAATGATTAGTACTTAACTCTATATTGATGAGCTGTCTTATTTATTTTTTCCTCCCAATGCACACCTTTATTTCCTGGAGCAATTTATTTATTTTTTATTTTTTTATTTTTTTAAATTATTTTTATTTTTATTTGACAGAGAGATCACAAGTAGGCAGAGAGGCAGGCAGAGAGAGGAGGAAGCAGGCTCCCTGCTGAGCAGAGAGCCCGATGCGGGACTTGATCCCAGGACCCTGGGATCATGACCTGAGCCGAAGGCAGAGGCTTTAACCCACTGAGCCACCCAGGCGCCTTCCCGGAGCAATTTAAAACAAATTCCTGACATTATAGTGTTTCATCTGTAATGCTTTAGAATCCTGGCTACTCCTGAAAACAGGGTCAAGGTTATACTTAGCTGGTTCATTAGGTAAAGGAAGCCACAAGACATGAACCTGCTCCATGATACTTCCTCTTCACCTACTGACTGACGCTAACATGTGCATGGTAATTTCTGTTTATGTGTGAGTTGACACTGGAGGACCTTAGGAAGAAAAAGGAGGAAAAAGCATATATATTTAACTTATATTGGTATGTACCTCTGGGGGAAACGAGATTTAGAGCAGTGATATACTCCTGTTGCACTGTTTCCCTAAATCTTTCTGTGTGGGAGAATTTCTTCTGGAAATTACTGAGGCCTAGAGATTATTATCCTGGGGTGGGGTGAGACTGAGGGAGGAGATACTATATATAAAAGGTGGAATTTTCTATAAACAGGTGGATATACCAGACGGTTCTGAAATGGGTAAGGCCAGCTGGAAGAAAATACAAGTGAGAGTTTGGCATGGAGTTGGCAAGCAACCACACAAAAGAGTAAGTCTTTTCTAAAATGGTCAAGAAATATCAAACATGAGACTGGATCTCTTACAGTTACCTGAGAAGGATGTTTGAATTATTTTATTTGCACATTTTAAAAAATATCTTAGCTATTGGTCCATGTGTCATATGTATTATGAATATTTTCCTCAATTTGTTGTGTACCTTTTTAATATTTATGATGGCTCTTTTTTGTTCTTTTATGGTTTCTACTTTTGGTGCCTGGTTACTATTCCTATTTTTTCTAGATGAAATTTTTAATCGTTTGGTTATGTTTTTAAAATGACATTGGAATTCTATGAGATTTAGGATTAACTTAGGTAAAGTTGACATTTTTGCAGTGTTGAATTTTTTAGTTTGAGACATACTACACCTGTCCTTTTAATACTTATGTTTTTCAGAAAATTTTTCTTGTATTGCTTTTGTTTTCTTTAAATAGGTCCTGCATATTCCTTAAGTTTATTTTTATATATTTTATATTTTTTGTTCTGTATTTCAGTTTCCAATGAACTAATATTGGAACATAAGAACTTGTTGGTTTTTATGTATTAATTAGTAAAAGGATGGTTTCTTATTAGTTTTAATAATCTTCCAGTTATTTTCCTTGGTGTTCAGAAAGGCAGTCATCAGCAGTAAATAATAATCATTTTGCCATTTTCTTTTCCAAATATATATGTCCTGTTTTGTTAATGTCTCTGATTGTACTGGTTAGCACTTCTAGAGTGATTTTAAATCATAATGGTGACAGGATCATGCTTCTCTTATATCTACTTGAAAAGAGAATGTCCTTGTTGCAGCATTTTTCAATCTCCCTTTTGATAATTTTTTTTAAAGATTTTATTTATTTAGTTGACAGAGAGAGATACAGCAAAGGAGGAAACACCAGCAGGGGGAGTGGGAGAGGGAGAAGCAGGCTTTCCCTGCAGAGCAGGGAGCCTGATGCAGGGCTCAATCCCAGGACCCTGGGAACATGACCTGAGCCGAAGGCAGATGCTTAACAACTGACCCACCCAGGCAACCCCCTTCTGATAATCGTAAAAAAAAAAAAAAAACTAAGTAGTCAAATATGTTTTTCAAACACATTAGTATATTAAAGGCTCTGAAATATCTGTAGTAAATACACTTATTTAAATTCATTTAATATATGCTTATCATTCCCTAAAAGTATTTAGTAATGAACCATAAACATCTCATACCCTTTCTCTCTCTTTTTTTTAACACAATAACTATACTTTTATCTGACTAGTCCTTTACATGTTTAGGCATGCTATTTATTGGATTTTGGCTTGAAATTTTTAAAAAGACTACTTTACACAAATTTCTTTGATTTCTGTTTTGACTAGTAAGTAAATAATCTTACCAAATTCATTTTAGTATTTAATTCAGATGATCGAAATGCATTTTTCCTTTGATCAATGTGATAAATTATATTACTAGATATAAAACTATAGATATTAAACTATTTCTGAGTTCCTAAAATAAACCATTCCATGACCATGAAGTTTCATATTTTGGGGTTCTTCTGTATTTTAATTGGAAAAATTTAATATTTTTTGGGTCTATCATCACAAATGATATTGATCTCTAGTTTTCTTTGACATGATTGGTATCAGCCTAATGCCAATTTCATAAAATGAATTAAAGTCTTTTCTACTTTCTCTGCACCACAGACCAATATTGTAGTATAGAAATTTTCTGTTCCTCAATATTTGGAAGAACTCGCAGGTGGAACACATCAGGTCTGATGCATATTTTGGAAATAGTTCGTTGACAACCCTTTTAGTGTCTTTCATGGTATATCCAGATTTTCTGTTTAGTCAATTTTTGTGGTAGATCGATACATCAATGGACCCAGTTAATGACCTTCTCATATCCATGTCTTTCAAACTGTGGTTTTATAGCTCTTCCCATCATGGGAAAATTTATTTTCTCTGCTTCTTAAATCTAGGTTGACCTCATTTCTTGCTTTGGCCGATAGAACCAAATAGAAAGGACAATGTGTCATTTCTTTTAAAAAATTATTTATTTATTTTAGAGAGAGAGAAAGAGAAAGAGCATGAGGGGGTAGGGGCAGAGGGAGAGAGCAAGAGAGAATCTCAAGCAGCCTCCCTACTGAGCCTGGAGCCTGATGTGAGTCTTGATCTCATGACCATGAGATCACAACCTGAGCTGAAACCAACAGTCAGATGCTTAACCGATTGAGCCACCAAAGTGCCTAGACAATGTGTCCTTTCCAACCTTGGGCTTCAAGTGGATATGTGTAATTCTACTCTTGTGCTTGGAAACCTGCCACCTCTATGTGAATAACCCTAAGTTAGCCTGCTTATGAGAGAATACATGGAGGAAACTGCAGTGTCCCATCCAGGATCATTCCAGACAAGCCTGTAGCCAGTCATCTTTTAAACATGTGCAATATCCCAATTAAGATTAGCAGAGCTGCCGCATCAACTTGCAGCTGACTGTAAACTAAAGAGCAAACCACCCAGCTGACACACAGATTCATGAATAATAATAAATGTTTGTTGTCTTAAACTACTGAGTTTTTATGCAGTGAGAGTTAATGAAACAATTATTTCCTTAGAAAATCATCCTTCACAAGATTTTTAAATTTATTGCAATAGTCTTTTTTTATTGCAATAGTCTTATATGGTATTCTCTTATGATTTTTGTTTCTTCTTATATGTAGTAATACCTCCTTTCTTAATCCTAATGTTTTTACTTGCTACCTGTTGTGTGTAAGTATGTGTTTAATTAGTTTTGCCAAAATTTTGTCTATTTTATTGGTTTTTTCAAATAATTTACTTCTAAATATACTTTAATCCTATTTTAGTGTATGATTTTCTTATTTCTTCTTATATTTTCTTTGTACTTTCCTAGAATTTATTGTATTGTTCTTTTTTTCTAGATTTTGGGGTTAAATGCTTCATTTTTGTTATTTTTTTATTTTATGCTAATAAGACTATGAATTTTCCTCTCAGTTGAGCATTGGCAGAATCTCATGTTTTCAGATGTAATACTGTCATCCTTGTTAGATCTTATTTTATCTAAACTGTTAGTTATAACTACTTTTATTCTTGTTTTAACACAAAAGTATATAGAAAATGAATTTTTAGTTTTTAAATATCTTTGATTTTTATTTTCTACTTATCTTTCAATTAGAAAATTTCAATTTTATGGCACTGTGATCAGAGAATATGATCTTCATAGTCTTGAGAACTTGAGATCTTGTGTGTGTGTGTGTGTGTGTGTGTGTGTGTGTGTGTGTGTGTGTGACCTGAGATAGTATTACTTTCTGGAAATAATCCCCTTGGTTTTTAACCAAAATAAATCCCTTGATTTTGTTTATGGATCACGTAATAAGATGTGAAACTCTTTATAGGTTGGGTGTTTAGGAATACTTTGGGTAGTTAATATAATATTATATAGGAAAAGTACACAGCAAGAAAGGGATGATGGGAAATGAGCACAAGAAATGTTAATGGAATTGCCAGCATGAGCAGAAAGAGAAAAGAAATTCTGGGTAGCCTTAGTTTTGATTGATAATGTTGTCTACTGTTTTAGTTTAAATAGTTTAGTTAAAGGAAAAAGTGAGGGCAGTTTCTTTTTTTTTTTCCCCCTCCCCCGAGTGGGTTTTTTTGCAGAGAACAAAGACTTAGAATTGTCTAGATCAATATACCCTGAATGTTGTTCCATCCTCCACCCCCACTTCTACTCATTCCTAGTCCTTGGAATATAAGGAATATAATTTTTATCACTTGGAGAAAGACAGCACTTTTGCCACTAAGTACCAGTAGGTATAACAGTCACGGAATGGACCTCCATGTGGGTTCTGTCACCTGGGGAGAAAATTATGGGTTTCCCTAGTTGGGTAGCTAACTGGGAAGTCAGAGTTTATAATGAGAATAACCAGGCACTAATGATCTAGGATGCATAGCTACAAGTAATCTGCCAACCCCTTCTAATGGTATTACCAACAATAAATAATATATCTATGCCTAAATTCAAACTACTACATTATATTCAAGCTGTATTCTTGATATATGCTATGATCCCAGTTAATATTTTTGCTGCTATTCACATCTTTTTAAGCAAAAGACTGGATGTGAACTTAATCTAAAAATCAAAAGGAGTTTCAGTTCTTTTCACTATCAAAAAATACAATTACTTTCTTATTTTTATCTCTGACACTTAAATACATATTTTATCTAGTTTCATTCGTTTTTAAAATTGAAGGTTAAGAGAAGAGAAGGGAATTAGTTATGGTTTGTTAATAAGCATGAGGCAAACCATGCTTGTCAGATTAATGATTTAAAAAAGGAAAAGTACTTTGGGAGAAATGAATATTGTGTTACAGTAAATCTTGACAAGACTCTGAAATAGATAAACAGAAAATAAAATTATTCAAATTTCTTTTTCAGAGGAAGAAACACTTTTTAAAACATTTATGGAGTAAACCTCCAGGGGGCCTAGTGGTGTACAGGTTTGGTAAATTGGGGTTGGAGGTATCCTTGGCTGTATCCTTACACCATGTGCTAGGGTGCTAAGATCCCTTAACAACTATAGATGTTACGTTTGGGTTTTTTGTTTGTTTTTTATTGTTTTCCTTTTTCTTAATGTTTGTGAAAATGAAAAATAGTCAGAAAGCCAACAAATTTCAACAAATTCCTTTATCTGAGGTAACAAATCTAAAGTCCAAAGGTCTGAATCAAGGTTTTTGTTTCATAATGATTACACATAGGATGGCAATTCTACAAACAAACCTACTTTAGTTGCAGGTTCAACTTCAATAGTATTTTTAGCATGGGTGATTACAACCTACAGGACAATGAGCATAAGTAACTAGTAGTAACTTGTGAACTTTGTTGCTGATTATATCTGTCAGGGTTTGATGCAATTTACAGAAATCACTCTATAGAGGACCCTGTCCTCCTTGTACCTTTTATAGGGGTCCCTGTGGATCCTTTTTAATGTTTCTGTGTGCCCTTCCCCCACTTTTGATAGGCCTTTGCTTTTAACAACTCATACCTCTCCAGGCGACTACCCTCATGTTCCTCAAGTCTCTTTGTCTATAATCATAGGACATTCGCTGTACTGGCCCCTAGTCAATGACAGACATTATGAGGGTTTGAAATCCCAGATGACTTGCCTCAACTTAGATCAACCTTGAGGTGTAATTTATCCCCGAACACTTCTGTGGGACCTGGTCTAAGACTGGAACTCTGCCTAAAATTACACCCTTACTTGGCTTCTTCCTTTTCCCAGTCCCACTGCCCCTGGCACCTTAATGGTTTCTCCTGGAAGCACTTCCTTAATAAATTGCTTGCACATAAATCCTCATCTTGGGGCCTGCTTTTGGGAAATCTGACCCAAGCTTAAGTATTTTAAGAAAGAAAAGATTAATGCAGGGAACAATGTGCTTTCAAAATCATTGAAAGGGAATAGGGCTCAGAGGCCACAATTAAGTTTAAAAATATACTGCTGTAGTCACAATCCAAGGGAAGATGTCACCACAGACACAACTACCTCTCAGTAGACAAAACTAGTGACTAGACAGTAGAACACTATACATGACCACTATCGTGTAGATGCCACATCTTGAAGACCTTGCTTCCAGGGGCGCCTGGGTGGCTCAGTTGGTAAGCATCTGCCTTTGGCTCAAGTCATGATCCCAGAGTCCTGAGATGGAGGCCTGCACTGGGCTCCCTGCTCAGCAGGAAGCCCGCTTCTCCCTCTCCCACTCCCCCTGCTTGTACTCCCTCTCTGTCTGTCTCTCTTTTAAATAAATAAATAAAATCTTTTTTTTTTAAAAAAAAGAAAAAGACCTTACTTCCCGCTGGAACCATCTGAAATCTATAGCAAGGTGGGTCTGATTCATTTTCAACTTCCTAATCATGATACTGCATCTAACTTGCAGAACTTATTTCAAATGTAGAACCTAGCTGCAAGGGAGTCTGGGAAACATAGTTTTTATTTCCTAGTCTCTGCCATACAGGAAGGTACCCTAGAAGGAGTGGAAACAGAAGCTGATTGCCAGTTGATCATAATCACAACACTAGAGGTAAGAGGAAATGAAGTGGTATGTACTCCTTTCAGGGACCTTGTGCCTTATGTGTTTTTTGCCTTGGACATGTGTCTTCTCTCAATCCTTACTCTATCCAGAGCTGGCTAATTGATACTTATTTTCAGTTTTCACTTTAGATCAGTGTTTTTCAAACTGTTGGATATCGATGACTAAAGGGTCATAAAATTAATGTAGTAGGTATTTATAGCAAGGGGGAAAATATAGAATTAAGTGAAATAGAATAGAAAAATGTGCTGTCTCATGAAATATCTGTTTTGGATTTGTGTACATATGTATGTATGTTGCATTGTGCTGTAAATTTTATTTCTCCGTGTGGGTCATGGTCCAAAGGCTTGAAAAATATTTCCTAAATATAACTCCCTCAGTTCCCTGGTATTCTAAGTCTGCTTGTGGTACCTCTCCTGTACATTACACAGAACTCTGTAATGTAATTCACTTATTACAGTTCTTATTACACACACACACACACACACACACACACACACACACACATTCAATATCTGTTCTCTTCATTAGACTTCAGCTCCCAGAGGAGAGGTCAGATACTGTGCTTCTCTTGCTTTCTGTTACCTTGGCATGAGGTTGGTCACATGGTAGCTTTTTACACATCTGTTGAATGAATAAAGGGGAAGGGATTATTATGGACTCTTGTATCACTTAGCGACTCCTAGGATTAATAAGAAGACTCAAGACTCAGAGAAAACTTGAAGAAGTGCATAAGCTAGAAATAAGATTAACAGAATTGAAACAAAGTAAAAGATATCCTAGCACAGATCAACCAGTAATAGAACAATAGCACCATGGAACCCACAGAAAAGAAACTCTGACCCTCAAAGGCAGAGATTCCTCCTCTAGATTCACTGCAAAGGCTTGTCACCAGCTTCTTAGTGCAGGGAAATAGGAAACATGTGGGGATCACATTCCAAAATGGGCTGTACAGTTCATTGGTCAGAGATCTCATTGAGTGTGGGTTCATTTATTCTTAACAAGTCTTTATGTACTCCTCAGAAGTCTTGAATTAATGAACCCCTTAATGACATTGTATGTAGATCCCTGTGCTGAGTGTAACTAGCTAACTATAGAGTGAAGAATCTTGTGAGTAAAGCCAATAACCAGTCCCTTACCCCTCAGAGAATTCTATTGAAGGACGTGTATGTGCAAGTGCTGTTTTACTTAATGAAATGTACTGATGATGAATAGTAGTATAATAATGTATTAAAAATAATAAATAAAGCCAACATATATGAAATGTTATTATGTGCCTGGGACTGTGCTAAGAACATTATGTCATGTGATTTTTACAACTCTGGGAGGTTTTAGCCATATTTTATAGGTCAGAAAACTCATACTCAGAGAGAGTAACTAACTTGCTCAAGATGGCAGAGTAAGTGCATGGCAGTGAGGACTCAAACCCAGATCTGTCTCACCCCTGAGACTATGCTCTCAACCACTCTGGCAAAGCAAGTGGTGACTAATTGTCTAATCCTTTTTCTAGCCCTTAATTATTGCTTTCTGCTTCTTTGTGGCCTGAGACCTATTTTAATTTTTCCTGTGGTTGATGGCCCATGGCATAAGATTCCACATTCATATACTATAATTGCAAAAGGCTTATGTGCATGGCCAAGAAAAACTTCCTTTTCAGATTGCAATTCACTTGGAAATATTTGCCTTTACTCTCTAAGCTTGCACTTACAGTTGGAATGCATAAGCATTTCTAGTTATTCTGCTTATCCTTTTTTTTTTTAATTTGCTGGGGACTTACTATGGTCATGTAGAATTCTAGACATTGGGGATACTGACCAAGTTCCCACTCTGACAGAGTTTTTATTCTGCATAGATATTATCTCACTGGAGGAGATAGACATTTTAAACTTGACATGTATAGTATAAAAACTGGTAATAAAGTGCCAATAAGAGCAATTTGGGGACATAGACAGTGACAGATGTGTATGTGTGTATGTGTGTGTGTGATGTATTTTTTGTAGGATTCTCAGGGTAGACTTTTATGATAAGATGACATTTGATCAAGGACATGAAAAAAATGAGAGAGAGTCCTGAGGATATGTAGGGTAGCACTTTCTAACCAGAAGACCAGCAAGTATAAAGGCCCTGGGGTAGAATTGCACTTGGCTTGTTTGAGAAACAGCAAGTATTACTTGGGTGTGACTACAGTGGAGTAAATGAGGGGAAAATGGTAGAGATAAGAGTAAGATAATATACGGTCTTATGGGCTCTGGTAAGGACTTCAGTTTTATTTAAAGTGAAACATAGAACATTGATCAGAGGAGTAACATGATCTCAACTACTTTTCAGAAGGGTCACTCCAGTCTGTGATAAAGTGAGGCAGCAATGCAAGGCTCAAAGCCAGACAAAAGAGGAAGCTCTGGTAGTACCTGAGATATGACATGGATTGGATTCATATGGTAGTGGTAAGGCTGGAGAAAAGAGCTGGGAACCTTAATATAGTTTGAAGATATGTTTATAAGATGTAGAATCCAGATGAGTGGACAGGGCTGGAGATGTTTCAGGGGAATTGTCAGTGTAGAGATGTGACTGCGTGAGATATTTGAAGGGGGAATGCAGTTAGAGGGCAGAAGAGCCCCTAGCATTGAACTCTGGGACACCATGCATGGTGTTTAGAGGTTGGAAACAGGAGGAAGAGCCAGCCAAAACAATGGAGAAGGAGTGAACAGTGATGGATAAGGAAGACTCAGAAGTGTGGCATCCTGGCCAGAGCCAAGTGAAGAAAGTGTTTCATGAAGTAGTGTGGGATCAACCACCTCAAATGCTGTTGAGAGATTGAGTAGCACGGGTCAGATGACTGAGGGTTAACCATTGGATTTAACAACATTGAAATTGTTGACAATTTTAACAGGGGCGGTTTAGAGGAATGATAGCATTGAATGAAGGAGAAAAGAGGATGTGAAGATACCAGGCAGAGCTCATTTTCTAGGGGTTTTACAGAGAAGTGGGCTGGAGAAGGATATTGATAAAGAACATTTTAATTTGGTTTTTAAATATGGAAGAAATGACAATGTGTGTGTTGATGTGAATGATCCAGTAGAGTAGTAAATTAGCCTTGAGAGGAGTGTGATTACCCACCTTTGGGTGAAATGGAAGGGAGGCAACGTATAAGGACATAGATGCAGTGGAGGGAGTGCATGTAGATTTACCTTTCTGATTGCTTTTATTTTTTCAGCAAAATAATAACCAAAGTTAGCAAATAAGAGTTAGGAGGAGAGCAGAGTTTTGGGAGTTTGAGAAGAGAGGAGAAAGGGTGAAATTGAATTGAACAGGAAAATGGAGGAGTGCCAGGCAGTATGAGAGTTCACTTAAGTTTTGTGACTGTGAATTCAAATGGAGGCAAGTCAGTATGGTAGTGGGATTTTCTCCAGCTGTCCTCAGCTGCTTGGGTGCAGGCCTGGGGGAGTAGGAGAGTTGGTTTTGCCAGGATTGTCGTCAGCCAGGCAAGCACAAGAAATCTTTTCCGAGCAGAAAACTTACAGAGGAACAAAAGGGGAAGGGAGTTGGGTGAATGTAAGGGAGTAGTTATAATGATTATTCAAGGTGGCTAAGCTGGGTAAGAGAGGAAATAAGAGTCAACAAGCTTTATGAACAAGAAAAGACTGACAAGGTTGGATGTCCTGTCCTAGTCTTAGAGAACTAACAGAGTTGAGGTGCTAAGGAGAGGTAGCTGCATATGTGGTTATGTGGTGCTCACAGAGTGGAATGATGAAGACTGAGTTTATAAAGAGATTCAGTTATTGGCAATGACACGTACCTGTATAAATTGCAACCTGGTCATTCTTGAACAATGGCCCTATAATGTGGGAAGTAGTCAAACATTCCTTGGTTGCGGATAACCTACCACTTGATTATTAAAAACTGCTATTTTATGAAATATTGTATTGAAAAAAGTTAAAAGAACATGAACTTAATATTATTGTATTACTGCATCTTTTTTTCAAAAAGAATTTTACTTAAAATAATTAAGAATATAGGAAGACTACCTTCGGGCCCAGGGATTCCACATCTAGAAGATAATTAGAGATGTAAACTAAGATGTGTTTTCATACCGTTCACCACAAAATTAATTATAATTGCAAAACTTGGGGAAAAGTCTACTGGCATATATTGATTAAATATATTATGGAATATTTATATAATGGAGTGCTATACAGACATTAAAATATGACATGGAAAAATATTTTTTGCATGGGAATATATTTATCCCACATTACCAAGAGAAAAGAAGAATATTATGATATTCTTGGTAAATAACATAGGTCTGTTTGAATGAAAAATACTGCACAAAAATACAGCAGTAGTTAACTTTGGTTGGTGGCACTGTAGATATGCTTTCCTCTTTGTGGAAGAGGTTTTCTCTGGTTCTCAAGGTGTTTTAACTGAGCATGCACTGCTCTTGAAATCAGGATATAAACAATAGTTGCTATATTAAAAATTCTACCTTTTGTAGTAACCTATATCTGTTAACAATTATTGTCTGTTTATAACTTGGTTCTTTCCTTAAACTTGAGCAGAAGTATTCATCCCAAGTTATTCTTAGTTTGATTAGGGCTCCTAGGTGTATAGGTAGCTAAACTTGACATTCTTAGAACAGTTATTCAGATTCTGTCTCATCTGAGAGATTTTTAATGGCTATAAACTTTTTCACTCTTTTAACTGTATCTGTTTCCATCTGTCACTTCACATGTAGCCTGAAAAAATAATGAAGCAATAACAATTTCAAGTCAATTCTTAAGGCATATCTAAAGTAAGGAATAATCTTACTCCTTTTGTAGTCATAAAAAGCAGTTTTTCTTCTTAAAAAAGCACAAAACATTTCCCTCTATCATCAGATATTTAGCTGATCAGTGTTCACTGATTAATTTCTCGAATGTGAATGCAACTGGCATCCCTTGCCAACAGTGACTGCAAGCTTCCAGATCGCTTCCAAACCAGGCTCCTAATTTAAGAGATCTGTCCCATTGTCTTTTCTGGAAACAAGCATTTAAAAACCATGTTTAATCAAAACCAACCATAGTTTTATTTTCCATTTAAAGAAAATCTAACAATCTCTTCGCATTCTTATTGGGTTGTCGTAAGAATCTAGTGTTTTTTGTTAATGGCCTGGTTTGTTTCTGATTTCTCTGTCGCTTAATCTCCCCAGGGCATAGAGCCAAGTGCATGTTTTCAACATTCAACTATTTTCTCTACACCCCAGGAAATGTGAAATGTGTGTCACATTCAATGAAAGATTGTGCTTCTACCATGGAGTCTTCTTCATTTAGACAACTACTTTTGTTTGTCAGTGCTAACATTCGAGTTTTTTGCACAATCCGAGACAGTTACGTAGTTCTTCTGAATCCCTTATTCTAATATTGGATTTTTCCAAACCAAATTTCTTCTTACCAATGTACGTTTCTAGATTCAAATATGATGTAAAAATTTTTACTATCTTTATGGCTTGGTTTGATATTTTTCTTGTATTGCAAGCAAGATTGAAATAGGTATGCATATGTCAGAATTTTCTTCATATCAATGGCTCAGTGGACAAAGAATGAAATTAAATTTGCAGAACATTTACTGAAAAGACATTTATAATAAGACACTGAACTTTTTTTTTTTTTTTTGAGATTTTTATTTATTTATTTATTTGACAGAGAGAGAGAGAGATCACAAGTAGGCTGACAGGCAGGCAGAGAGAGAGGAGGAGGCAGGCTCCCCGCCGAGCAGGGAGCCCGATGTGGGCCTCGATCCCAGGACCCTGAGATCCTGACCTGAGCTGAAGGTAGAGTCTTTAACCCACTGAGCCACTCAGGCACCCAAGACACTGAACTTTTTATGAAGATGTCAGATTAATAGTTACTTGGTTTTTATTTTGACTGTGTGTGTGTGTGTGTGTGTGTGTGTGTGTGTGTGTGTGTGTATGATCTCTCCCACCAGCTGTACATACTTCTATTTTTTTAACTATAAAAAGAATTCCTAAATAACAACCATTTCATTTGTCTGAATTCCCTTCCAATATTTATCCAGATGTATTAATTTTAGCAGAGCTATAATCATACACATACACCTTTTCAATTAAATGTACACTATGTCATCACTAAATGAAAACAAATTGTGGAAAACACAATTCTGAATGAGTGGAAAGTTTGAATTGCAGGGTATTTATGGAACTTGTCTCAGAGGCGTTGAATCAAGGCCGCATAGTGTTGCTCCCAGAGGTTTTGCTTTACTGAGCAACCAAGATGGTTATTTATAATCAATTTCTCAAGCGCTTGTTAATTGTTCTCAAAGTAAGGAAGGGTGCTTAAAAAGGCTGTATTTCTTCGGTTGGGATCTATTGGATCTCTGAAATATTTATTAAAATGCAGCTTCTATTTCCAGTTTTAGTTCTGACATGTAAAGAGCTTGAAAGCTCTCACTCCTGCCTTTACAACAAGAAAAAGCTGAACAAACTGAAAATCAGCCTGATTCCTTGGACCCATCAGAGAATTGCAGTTGCAGAACAAATCATCCTGGAATGTGGAAAGACCAGCAAATCTAGAGTCACAGCGGAGATCTGCTCACTTGGGGGGAAGAACTACTGGAATCATAGACTGGTATGAACACTTAAGTGGTCTTTTTTTTTTTAAGATTTTATTTATTTATTTGACAGACACAGCTGGAGAGGGAACACAAGCAGGGGGAGTGGGAGAGGGAGAAACAGGCTTCTCGCTGAGCAGGGAGCCCGGATGCGGGCGGGGTTCAATCCCAGGAGCCTGGGATCATGACCTGAGCCAAAGGCAGACACTTAACGACTGAGCCACCCAGGCGCCCTTAAGTGATCATTTTTGATGAATTAGCTAGAGGCTGATTTTGTTTCAGCTTGAGAGTGAGAACCTCTTCAGGGCTATAGTCTTAGAAGGGGTGGGGGATGGGTCTCTGCGTCTCTGCGCTGTATGGGTTTACCTCCAGGAACCTTACTGTGTTCTCATGGTAAAGAGCAAAGAAAGATCCCTTCATAGCTCTGGCAGGGAGAAGGGAAAAGCAATTATTGTGAAATATGTCTAAGCACTCTCCATCACAAAAACCTGCTCTCTGTGGGGGAAACAATATCAGCGTCTTAGCCCACCTAGAGAAAGGAGATTTCTCTGAAAATAGCCCCCTCTACCCTTCCTGTCTCACCTAAGCAGGATAGGGGGAGACAGGAGGCAAACACTGGTAAAGGTTCTAGCACAGAGATGCAGGCCCACTAAAAGACAGTTTAATCACCTGGCCACCACACCAGTGGGGCTCCAATACCTCCAGCTAGATCACAGCTTAAGGATCTATAAGATGCAGACTCCCATTGGGAGTTCTTAGGGAAACCCAAAGGAGACAGGGGAGACATCAATGAGGCACCAGAGGAACTGGAAGTCATTGGCACCTATACATCCAGTACACATTAAACACAGCCCAGGTAAACAAAAAAACCTCACACCAGGCTTATATACCTTAGTTCCTATTGATCAATGTTGTATACTTTCATTAGAAAGTTACAATTCATGGCAAAAGCTAAGAAAAATCGCTATCTAAAGAGATAAAGCTGATATCAAAACCAGACTCAGATATGACACAGATTTGAAATGATCAGATAGGATATTTTACTTTATTTGGGGGGGAGGAGGGGTAAAGGGAAAGAGAGAGAATCTTAAGCAGGTTCCATGCACAGCACAGAACCTGATGTGGGGCTTGATCTCCCTGAGATCATGACCTGAGCTGAAATCAAGGGTCAGATACTTAACCGACTGAGCCACTCAGGCACCCCCCAGATAGGAAATTTTAAATAACCATGATTAATATGTTAAGAACTCCAATGGTAAAAGTAGAAAACATGCAGGAAGAGATGGATAATGTAAGCAGGGAGAAGAAAACTCTAAGAAAGCATTAAAAAGAAATGTAAGAAATCAAAAATACTGTATCAAAAAAGAAGAATGCTTTTTGCAGACTTATCAGTCACTAGACACAACTAAGGAGAGTCAGTGAAATGAGATAGCAATAGAAATTTCTCAAACTGATATGCAGAGAGAAAAAAGAATGGAAAAAATCAGACAAAAAACAAAAAAGAAAAAATAGGAAAAGAAACCCAAAATACAGCCAGAACAAAATATACAAAAAATGTGGGACAATTTCAAACAGTGTAACATACATGTAACTGGAATACTAGGAAAAAAAAGAAATATTTGAATTGATAATGGTCAAGAATTTTCCAAAACTGATTACAGACACCAAACCACAGAATCTGAAGTCCAGAGAACAACAAATGGGATAAGTAACAAATGAATACACTTATACATATTATATTCAAACTGCAGACAGAGAAGAGAGGAAAAGAACTCTTACCTATCGAGGAACAAGCTGATAAGAATTACAACAGACTTATCAGAAGCCATGCAAGAGAAGAGTGAAGTACTTAAAGTGATGAAAGAAAAAACTCTACCAACCTAGACTCTATATTCAGTGAAATTATCCTTCAAAAGTGAAAGAGAAATAAAGCTTTCTCAGGAAAACAAAACTGAGGGAATTCATTGCCTACAGATCTGTCCTGCAAGAAATGTTACAGGAAGTTCTTTAGGGAAAGGGAAATCGATACCATCAGCAACTGGGATCTACAAAAAGAAAGAAAGAACATCAGAGGAGAAACAAATAAAGGTATATTAAAATTATTTATTTTTCTTAATTGATCCAAAAGGTAGCTGTTTGTCGTAATTCATGATAATGACAGTGCACTGGGTAATTAATACCATAGAGTAAGTGAAATGAGGGATGGGGATGTCATAAGAGACAGGCAGGAGGCAGTGGGGTACTCTGTTAAAAGGGACCTGTGTTACATGTGAAATGGAATAGTGATTTTTTTTTTTTTTAGATTTTATCCATTTATTTGACAGAGTACAAGTAGAGCAGCAGGCAGAGGGAGAGGGAAAAGCAGGCCCTCCACTAAGAAGGGAGCCTGATGTGGGGCTTGATCGCAGGACTCTGGGATCGTGACCTGAGCTGAAGCCAGACGCTTAACCGTCTGAACCACCCAGTCGCCCCCTTTCTCTGTGTGTGTGTATGCGTGTTTCAATAAAGCTTTATTTATTTACAAAAACCATGTGGTGGGCCAGATTTAAAGGTGGGCTTAGATTAATTGTAAATGCATATCACAAACTCTAGGTCATATGCTAAGATTGCTTTTAAAAGAGGTGTAATTGATAGGTTAAGAAAAGATATAAAATGGAATTATATAAAACATTCCATTAATACCAGAGAAGTCAGGAAAAGAAAGGGAAAAAGGAACAAGGAACAAATACAATGAATCAAAAATAGTTACAGGTGGTAAATAAGTTTATTTTGTGCATGTTTGGTTCAAGTAAAATGTTCAGACTTGAGCCTGCCATGGCCTGTTGGAAACTTTTTCACTAGCATCCAGCTGAGATGTGAGGGCAGCTGCTGCATTTGTGGGCAACAGTGTCCTCAGTTTGGGTTCCCTTGCCTCTTCCTGGGCCTCTTTCTCCATTGCCGCCTCCTTTGTGCTATTGACTTGAATGGAAGCCATGGAATGTTAGACCAGAGGAAAACCCTGACCAGAAGAGGCTCATTTCTTTGCCCTGTGGACCTCTCAGGAAAGATGTCTCACTCAGAATTTTTGGATAAGCAAATGTAAGTAGCAATGACAACAAACCCCTGGGGAAATAGTCACACAGCTTATGTGCTGGAATTCCATGTTGCCATCAAATCATGTAAATAATAAGCAAGTTATGGCTCCCACCTCCCTCACTGGAATAGTCTAATTTCTAGGTAGATTTATCAAATGCTAGTTTTGTGGTAAGGCAAATACCATAAAACTTTAAGGCTTGATATTGATCTAAAAAGAAGTCATTGGATATAGTCAATTTAAATAACATTAAATTTGGGGATTCTATAGAGTAAGTAAAAGGGCTCTCACCAGTGCATGGCCTTAGAAATATCTCTATGCTTCTTCTTATCAAGCATACCCTTCCCATCATGCATTTCCACCTCATCTTCCTCTATTAAAATTCTATTTTAATCTTTATTTTTACTGTAAAATCCACATGCTCATTCTGTCACATTAAAAATATGCAAATGATTCATTCCCATGTTTATTTGCCACCCGTTTGGGTCCCTTCTGCATGTCCTATACAGAATTAGCACTTAACTTGATCACAATAAATATGTTTTCTACTACTGAAAGACAGTTGCCTAGGGTGACAACATTCCCGAATGACAAACAGTTTTCATCGTTCAGCTTTTTCTAGGGATTCCAGGACTGTCTCTTAGGCAAAAAATAGGATCTGCCTTTATTTTCTACACTTAACAAATACTGGTCAGTTTATTTGCCTTCGGAGCTCCATCAGATATTTATCATTGTAAATTATCATTATAAATTACTGCAGCTTCAAGTTCCTAAGAGAACATTTAAAATACTTTCCATATTTTAATGTACTCAGAGGCTTTCATGCAGTTAGATTAACATTTCCTAAACCCATGTTCCGTGGATGTTAATAGCTTGCTGCTAGTTTCTTGCTGAAATATTTTTGAGAGAATGTGTTAAAGTCACTTTAAAAGGTTTTTAACACATTAATATACATAATGAATTGCTAGAAAGTGGCTTATTGTTAAATATTTGGACAATGTTCATTAGGACACCTCCTAGAAATCCCTGCACAACAAATTTAGCAGTTAACAGACATTTTTATTATTAATTTTGAGTAGGCATTTTTTAAGGGAAACCATAAGTCTGAGCACATGCACGCAAAACTACTCTAGACCTCTGTGCTGGTTTGTTTTTGTGCATGAATCAATCACTGATCGTGTAGGGACTGATCTTGAAGATGAGATGATGTTTATGATGCAGCCAATATTCTGGCTTATTAGATGAAGAGATTCTTAGGACAGATCAAGTACTTAAGTAGGAAGCCAGGGGTAGAGGATAAGGGTGGGAGATTCGTTTTTTCTTTTCTTCTTCTTCTTTTTTTTTTTTTTTTAAATTATTTGCCCCAGGGGTACAGGTCTGCGAATCATCAGGCTTACACCTTTCACAGCATTCACCATAGCACAAACCCTCCCCAATGTCCATAACCCATCCACCCTATCCCTACCCTCCCACCCCCCAGTAACCCTCAGTTTGTTTTGTGAGATTAAGAGTCTCTTATAGTTTGTCTCCTTCCCCATCCCATCTTGTGTCATTTTTTTCCCTCCCTACCCCCCACGACCCCCCACCCTGCCCTTCAAGTTCCTCATAAGAGAGAGATCATATGATAATTGTCTTTCTCTGATTGACTTATTTTGCTTAGCATAATAAGGAGTGGGAGATTCTTGATAACGAAACTGGAAGCTGGAAATAGATTAAGGGGTTGGTTAAAGGAAGGAAAGAAGGAAAGAGATGACATCCTTGAAGCTATAAAAAAGAGAAGTTAACTAGAGAAGCTGGATCTATAGAGATAACATCTGGAAATGAAACACTAACATTCCCTTGCTCCAAAATATTAAGGAGCCTTCCCAGGTGTTGGCAGTTTATGGAGTTCTTTCACACCAGCCTGAGGAGGAAGAGACACATCCATGGGGACTGCGGCAGACTTCTTCCCGAGAAGAATGGAGGCAGCCGGAGAGTGCACACACACAGTAACAGGGAAGAAAGCATTTCTCCCAGATTACATTTCCAAAACAAGATGGTCGATGCTAAACCAAGTCACTGCTATTCTGCAGGTTCACGTGGAATGAATTACGTTGCCTCAGGAGACATGGACTGTTTATCTAGTGATTGCATTCCTGAGAAGGAAGCTAAAGGGCATGTAGCAGAAAATAATGAGCTTTGGAGTAAAAAATCTGGATCCCAATCCTAAAACTGTTGCTCACAAGTAGAGTGATTTGGGACAAGTTAGCCTTCCTAAGTCTTAGTTTCTTCTTTCATTTCTAAAATGAGAATGACGTCATCTTCAGAACATATTAATATGTGTAGAATGAATTTTGCACATAGAAGCAGAAGCATTTTTAAAGTTCCAAATATATTTAATTCAGCTTTGATTAAAGTGAAAACTAGAGGTCCACAAGTCATTTTAAGAAAGAAACTTTAGAGACCAAGAGGCAATGTGTTTTTGAAAAAATGAAAACATGACCTTCTGGAAAAGGGAAAACTGTGGAGACAGTTAAAAAGATAGTGGTTTCCAGGGGTTGGAGAGGAAGGAGAGATGACTAAGAGGAGCACAGAGGATTTTTAGGACAGTGAGGGTATGATACCATAATGATGACTACACGCCATCGCATGTTTGTCAAGATCAGATGTATAACACCGAGAGTGAACTGGAATGTAACCTATGGACTTCTGGTGATAATGTGACCAATGTAGGTTCCTCAGTTGTAACATATATACCACTTGGGTTGGGGGAGGGATGTTGATAGTGGGGAAGTCCACACATGTGTCAGAGTGGGGGTATATGAGAAATCCTTGTACCTTTCTCTCGATTTTGCTGTGAACCTAAAACTGCTTGAAATAAAAATTTTAAAAATCAAAGTGCTAGGTTAGTCATTAAATTTTGTTTAAGTGGAGAAAAGATAGCAAATACTTATAAACCAATTACCTTAAAATTCATTTTAAATCTATAATGTGTCATCATAAAGTTGGGTTTCCATTTAAATCTGTTTGCAAAAATATTTTTGTTTTAATAATTTAAGGACTATTGTGACTGAGTGCTTGCTATAGGAAACTACAGTTGTTAAAATGTACAGGTGGAAAACTGTTCACTTAAAATAACCATTTCTTAAGAAGTTGATTTCACCCACCAACCTAGTGAAATTTAACCCACTAACTATTCTTTGAGTGGTTTATGGTACGAACTACCAATATAAAAAGACTGTACAGACTCTCAAAATTATGAACAGATCTAAAGGGTTTTCCTTTCTTGAAAAATGTATCTTACGTATAATTTAAAAAGTGGCTAAAATGCATTAACTTTAAAATACAATGCAGAAACTGAATTTTCCTCGACACATACAAACATTTGTCTTAATCAGTTAGGTCTGCAACTGTTCCCTATTCCTTGAAAGCTCATATTCCACATAACCCACAGTCTGGCCAAACCTCAAGAATTCTAAATTAAATATTTTAAGCTAGAGATTGAGGACAATTCTACCTTTCCTCATTATGACCTTGCTTCCAAGGAGACCTAGCCTACCTGGATGGCATGCTTGCTGGTTTAAGAGTCATTCTAACTTAGCTGGGAGATGAAGGATAGGGGAGATATGCAGATTCTGGGCAGTCATAACCATTCTACCCTTTCATAAAGTTTTCATTACCTCTGGGTTGGCCGCTGACTCTGTTTTGATAGCAGTCTTCCATATTGGTTGTGTGTGTTTATGTATATGGGGCAAGAGAGAGAAAGAGAGTGCTAAAACAAATTGGCCGAAATGTTTACAATTTGTAAATCTAAGGTATATAGGTATTCTTTGTACTATTCTCACAATTTTTTTAACATTTAAAATTATTTCACGACAGAAAGTTAAAAAAGAAGCATGCCTGGAGTTCCGTGGAAGAATCTGCCCCACACATCTCATGCTGTTTGGGAGGTTGATGTGCACACAGAAAACCTCTAACAAATGCTGCTGCCTGACTTCCTTTTGTCAGTTCTGACTCAGGTGACACACTGTGTTATATGTAGATGAAGAATTAGTAATCTGGAAGGAAAGATGATTTGCCTAAGAAGGCATCCTATATCTCAGGTTTTCAAAAAATTGGGGGACATCATCTAGGCTTCCTGACCCTGACTCTTAGAAGGTGTAATAACTGACTAGAAAGGTCTGAGAAAGCCAAATTGGCCTTTGCCATTCAAATTCAAAACCTAATGAAATTATCTTACAGGAAAAAGAGAGAGAGTGTGGGGTATATGGAGGGAGCAGAGGGTGAGGAAGGCGGTGGCCTGGACTATTCTTCCACAAGCCCATCCTCGTTTGCTTAGTACGAAGTCCCAGTGCTCGTTTCCTCTAGAGGACTCCACACCAATGTGGCGCAGGTCATTATACTCTGAATGCCATGAAATATCACTTAGGAGCAAGAGTAAGCCAGGGCCCAGAAAGGGACACATGTCGTGGCAGCCCTGATGCTGGAGTCTGGGTGCAATTCAGGGAGTGAGACAGCAACATGGCAGCAGGTGGCCTGATGGGCCAGTTGGATGTTCTGCATTGCACACCCTTCTCAGCACCCTGCCACAGGAGCTCTGAGCAGGACTACCCCCTTTCTTGGGACAAGTTCCTTGATTGGCAACCAAATTTAGGCTCAAATTTGACTAATGCTTTAAAATATAGTATATTAATAGAAAATTTGGGATATAATAAGACCAATATGTCAGGAAATGATTGCCACAGAAAAGATAGTTTATTACTCACAGTTCCTAAGAGGAGGGGACAAGACATGCCATGGGCAAGGACATGTTGGGAAGCACTGGGGCCATTTAAGAGGCAGAGGGAAAGGGAGGAACCGTTGCTGGCAAGAACCTTTATTATGGTTTCTGCAGGAATGGATTTAAAATTTGAATCAAAAGCATTATATTCTCCATCTAACTGACAGTTTGTGTTATACTCCCATTATATCCATTGGTTTCTTGAGGCACCATAATATTAAAAAATAATGTAAAAGGTTCTAATGAAAATAGAGTTAGCAACAAACCCAGAGGCAATGGAAACTTTGATGTAAAGGTAAGATGGCTTTGACTATTCAGAATTGGCATAATGGTTGACTATGAAAAGAACTTAGAGCTTTCTGTGAAGTTCAAAGCAAGTAGAGTTCAGACTTAAGATGGTAGACGTGATGCATTTGTGGTCCCCAGAGAATAAAGCTAGATGTGAATGAGAGTTTGAACTAAATGAACTGTAAACCCCATCCAGCTCCAGGAACCATAAGATAACAGATGGAACAGCTCAAGGAGAGAAGACAATAGGCCAGCAGGATCCCCAGTCCAAGTCCTGGTGTCCATCTCCTGAGTCCCAGGCCACAAAGAGCTAGGAACCACTCCTGGTCACAGTAGGGCCAGAATACTTGCTGTCTTCTCAAAAGAGGTAAGTTGTTCCTGACGTCAACCCCAGCATGTCTTAAATCAGGACAGAGCTAGCTGGGGAAGTGTATGGGGAATGAGCTGCACTGGAAGGCGCAGAGGCAATAGATGAATGCTGTAATAGAACAGAGCATCCCTAAATGGTGAGGGAGATGGTTATGTTGGTGTCCCTACCATGGGACATATAACTGTGGTTTGCTGTCTTTCTGCAGCATTTTATAATGAAGAGAAGGCTGAACGAAGTGGTGAGTGCCAGCTTAAGCGTTTGCAGGCATGACCTCTTACTTCTGACTTTGTGGATCCTTGCCTTGGATCCTTGCCATTTTGCCTTCCTCAGCTGCCTCCTAATGCTTCCCAGTTCCTCATATTTCCCTAATAATATCTGACTCATAACTGGCTCTCTGGAGAGTTTGAAATGCATTTTATATTGAGTGCCTGCATTGGTCACCTCTGTGAAATCGGTTGGGGGCTTTGCACTATTGGATCATATGTTTTTTTGTTGGGCCACCTTAGAGGGCATTGGCTATACTGATATTTAAATTTTCCTTTTCCCCTGTGATGTCTGGTTTCAACCTTCTTGTGATACCTCTGGGTATATCTCCCTTAAATGTGTTTTGACCACCCAACTAACCAGCTAGAACCAGGGCTTAGATATCCTGGGTGGCAAAATTTAATGAGTAGCTTTTATTAATTCCTAGGTAATAAAATTTAAAAATAAGTCTTCAGATGCATTTAAAAATGTGTCATGTATTATTTTAGGCATGTGAGCTATGAAATAATGGCAATAATGATGTGTTTAAACCCATTAAATCATGTAGCTGGCTGAAAGTGTTCCATAAAATAGAGTGGGAGTAATAAGTGTAGGTCAAATTGAATTCTGAAAGATGACCACACAGGGACCAGGCAGGCTCAGGAACATGAATATACTCTGAGGCAGAAATCATTTTAATGGAATTTCCTGAGTTTCACAGAGAACACATGCAGTTCATAAGACAAAGATATCACAGAGGTGTGGATACTCAATAATTGATTCAGACATCAAATAGGATGGCCTGCTGGGATAGTCCTTCCATAAGTCAATCAGTCCTATGTGTAAAGGAATCTGGTAGACACAGGAATTCACAGTTGATTTGTTCTAAGGTGTTTTTTATGCATCTCAATCAGTTCTCACATGGACCCTAGCGAGGCAGGAAGAGCAAGTAGTTGTCTACCCATCTCACAGATGAAGAACTCGAACCTGTGGTACCCTCCAGTTTTAATGTGCGTATGAAGCAACTGGAGCCTCTGTTAAAATGCAGATTCTGCTACAGTAAGCCTGGAGTGGAACCTAAAATGTTGCCTTTCTAACAGATAACCCGATGATACTGGTGCTGTTCTGTGTGGTGAAATCTTATAGGATGTGAATGATTCCAACTGGTCTGGCCAGGAAAAATCATTTCAAGGCATAACTCAATGGGCATCACATGTTTGCTGAGTTATTTTCCTGATACTCTTGGCTAATAGTTAAGACAATATTTAGTGCAGATCTCCATAATAGGACTTACCATGATGAATTGTATTTTACTGCACACTGATCTGCTTCCTCAAGGAGCCTGTAGGTTCCTTGAAGAGAAGTAACAGTGGTGGTGGTGGTAAGGGGGTGAGGTGGGAATAAATAAGGACAAAGGTGATGATCCTGAAAGTAATAGCTGAAATGTATTGAGCACTTACCTTGTATCAGGCATTACACTAAGTCCTTCACATTACTGTCCTTAATCTTTACCACCATCTTCCCCATGGCGTAAGTACAGTTGTCTCTCTAACCTACAAAAGAGGTATTTAAGGGCTTGAGAAGATAAGTAGCTTAGAGCTGTTTTCAAACCCAGATCTCTCGTGCTCAGGACAGGGCCCTTATCTTCCTGGTCTTTGTCTTTTGACCGCTGGCATAGAACTGGTGAGGGATGGCTTTTATTTTGGGAAATGGATATTTTTGGGGCCTAGAAGAGGTTGGGCTTCCCCATAAGCGCCACAGTAACATAATGGGCTGCCCCAGTGGAATAACTGCCTTGATTCTAGGGATTCTTGAACTTGGTGGGCAACTGGACTAACTTAGTGGCTTTTAAACTGTGTTTTACACAGTTAATTCAGAGATGACCTGAGTGGGGTGAAATACGAGCCTAAAGGGCAGTCTCTGGACTCTGCTTTTACCAGAGGAGCACTATTTTACCGGATTTATAGATTCAGGTTCTTTGTGAGATTGTGTTTGAATAAAGGTTACTGATGCTATAAACATGTCCATAGTCTTTAGACCAGATGATTTCTTAAGATCTTATCTAAAATTGACATTGTTTGGTTTGGTCAACGTCTTGTGCTAGTGAGTAGTGGAGCTTGGACTAGAATCTGGGTCACCTGGTTCTTTCTTCTAACCCATGCTGTCCTGATGCCTAGACCTAGTACGCTCTTCCTCAGACAATTCACTAAAAAAGTTAGTTCTTTTTAGGCCCCATAGTTTAGGGAAAAGAACTGACAGTTAGATGACTTTGGTACAACACCTGACTCCTCCACTAATTAGCTATAGAATCTTGAGCAATCATTTATTTATCCATCAAATATTCTACCTCACTACGGATCTGGCTGTGTTTGGTGCATTGGAAATATACTAGTGAACAAGGTAGACAGAATCTCCGCTCTCATCAAACATGCATTTAAAGTGGTGATACAGAGGGGCTGTAGATGACTCAGTCAGTTGAGGTCCAGCTCTTGATTTCACCTCAGGTCATGATCTCAGGGTACTGGGATCTAGCCCTGTGTTGACTCCGACATTGGGCTCTGTGCTCAGCGGGGAGTCTGCTTATCCCTCTCTCTCTCTCTACCCCACTCCCTGTTTGCATCCTCACTTGCTCTCTCTCAAATAAATTGTAAAAAATAAATACAAATAAAGTGGTAATACAGAGAATAAAAAGCAGATTGGTAAACAAGATAATTTTTACTAATAAGGACCACTGCACAGGTGAAAAAATATAAAATGGTAAGATCATATAGGGAAGTGAGAACTGTGGAATGAGGATTCACCTTGGGCTCTAACAAGGCTCTTGATGAAGAGCTCTTTAGTTTTCCACCTTCCAACAGGAGGAAAAATTCTCTAAAACAAACCCTCCAAAAAACAAGAAACTGAAACAAAACAAGGAGATCCATGTCTCTTCCCAGTTGGGCCCATTCTTTTGGTGTTGGGTGACCCTTACTCAGTGGGAAGGAGCAGACATCTGTTTTCTGAGACTCCATCTTCAGAAGGCTTGCCTGGGACACATAGGCACTCAGCACATGCTTCAGTAGGAATGAGAAAGCTCCACATGTGGCACCAAGGTGTTCCAGGTCTCCCTCCCCCTTGGTTTTCACAGTCTGCCCAAGCAGTGAGCAAATGTCATAAGAAGCCAACACGGGTTCCCAGGTGTTTTTGCTGTTTCCTCCTTCTGTCTTGTCTTGGCAGGCAGTTTGTATTAGTGAAAAGAAAGAACACTCTACCAGGAAACCTGAGCTCCAATTAGAGATTTGTCACTAACTGGTCAGGTGACCTTGGGAGTCTTAGAATTTTAGAGCACCTAAAGATCTTAGGGAAATTCTTCATTTTACAGACAAAGAAATGAGATTCCAAGAAATCAACCTTGATTCAAGGTCATTTGGTGTATGCGGACAGGTCTAGAACCTCAGGTCTCATGATTTCTAGTGCAGTGCTCTTTCTGTAGCAAAATGTTCTCACTCTGTCTCTGGACCTCAGGTACCTCATCTGTAAAATGAAGGGATTGACATGGCTCAGGGCCTAATCAGTGCACAGATGTGTTTCGTCTAGCTAGCATGGGCCTGTCAGGTCCTTCAATGTGAGTCCATGGGGTGGGTCATCAAGTCTCTGGTTTGACACAGACCCTGTCATTCCCATTCACCATTCTCTCTCAACTGCTCAGCCCTTCTTTGCATGAGTTTAGGACCCTGGACTAGAGAGACTCTCTTAGATCCCTTCCAACCTGAACGTGTCTGATTCTGAGTCTTCTCCCTTCACACTTTTAGACAGCAGACAGAATTTCTGATGGGAAAAGAGAATCTTTTGGACTGACTTTGTCCCTTTCTGGCAGAAATACCACCCATCAAGTCAGAGAGGAGTGAGAAATTACAAAAGTTTAGTCATCTCAACCCAAAGAGGCCAAAATCTGACTAAAGGCAGCCTCATCTTATTATAAATTTAACTCCTAGAAAACCACCTGGCAAGATCAAGAGGTGAACCCCTTTGGGCTTAGGAATAAAGAGCCCCTTGCAGCTAAAACTCCACCCTTTCAGGGAGACCCCTGCATCACAGATGCAGAAAGTATGTGAGGTTGAAACACCATGTTTTCTGGGATGGCGGTGTCCCAGTGGATCCAGTCTGAAGCTTAGTGCTGGGAGGAGCAGTGTTGGCTACAGATATTGGCCTCGAATGAAACAATGACTGTGCATGCTTCAGGGAATTTTACTAAGTATGAGATCACCCTGCCTGTGCTGGGCTTTCTTCACACAGCCTGTTATCTATAATTGGGGAGTTAGAAAAGGCAAGGATTTTAAACATCCCAGGGAGCCTATCCCCCGTCCTGCAGAATGAAGCTCCTTCTCTAGCTCTGCTATCCCCCAGGCCACAGAACACTGGCTTCAGATTCAGGGAGGCTTTTACCTCAAGTCAGTCTGCAGTAGAAATGCACCTTGCTGCGTGGTTTGCTCTGTCAGAGGAACTATGTGGCCCCAGCAACAAAACATAAATTCCATTATACCTCATCTTCTTGATCTCTTCATTCCCCTATTCACCCATTTCTTCAACAAATGTTTATTGAATAGTTGCCTACTATGTACCAGATGTTATTCTAGTGCTTGTGGTACATGCATGAACAAATCAAGAAGATCTTGTGCTTATGGTGCTTACATTCTGTCTGTGCAATAGGTGATTGTTCTGGATGGATCCTAAAAAGATCTGAGGTTTTATGAGTACCTTCTTAATTACCTGTCAGTCTCTCCATGGCATTTTAAGGGATGCTAAAGGTCTAAGACATGTTTTCCTCACTCACTTTTCTCCTCACACATGCAATAGCTATGAGGAACAAAAATACGATTTCCCAGATTCTGTGGCTCTTTTTCTTCCTTCAATCCTATAACCATTAGAGAGTCTCAGGGCTAAATTATCACAACCTGAACTCTCACTCTAGATTTCTGAATGCCGGAAATGGGTTTTTTAAACCCCTGCTTTATATCTAGTTTAAAGATACTTCTTGGATCCCCATGTGGAAACTCAAGATGTCTGTAAATGAAATGGTCTCTCCACGACTAACTATCCATCCTGGTTTTGATATCTCTGTCATCAATACCAGTTTTTTTTTTCTTTTCCTCTCATGTTCTCAGTTTAAAACCTTGTCTTCACTCACTTCTGATATCTCTGACACTAAGCTTATCTACTGACTTCTTTCATCTTGTTCCCTATGTCTGTTCGTGTCTCTTCATTGTCACTCCTCCCCCCGTGCTCATTCTTGGGTGGGTACATCAGCCCCTGCCCCAGTCTCTCCTGCACGTGCACTCCAGACAAATGTGCCTTAAACACAGCTTTCATCTCACCACTCCTTGCTCCTATCACACGTCTAAATCCCTTGCCAGGTTTCTGAGGCCCTTCATGACTCTGTTCTACTGATCCAACAGCTTTTGCCATTTTCCCATTTTCCTCTACATGTACTCTCTGCTTTTAGTCGAGTGAGTCTCTTAACGTTCCTCAAATGCACAAAGCTCATTCTATGTATGTTCATGCTTTTTATTCTCAGCCAGGACAGCCCTCTCTTCTTTCTTCCCTTAGCCTAGATAGATCACACATCTATTATTTGGAATAACTCAAGTGTCACTTCCTCCATGGAGCCTTCACTGGCCAATGAAGAACCTCCTTGCTGTGGGCTTCCATGGGTCTATAGTTTGCCCATGGCATTTAGCAACCATTTACATTAGTTGTTAAATGATTTGTCTATTGTTTCTTATATTAATCTCATCTTGCCAATGAAACAAAGTTCCTTGGCAAGGAACTATATACTATAACATATGTAGTCCATTGTACTACACTATACCACACTATACTACAGAATTTTGTGCCTAAGCTTTTTGGTTGATTGTATTTCGGTAGGATCTACTCACATTTCCCCCATGAAATAGGATGTTATTGCACTTCATGATCCCTTACAACATTTTGTGTCAAAGATAAAGAAAAGTTGACTTTTTTTTTTAAGATTGTATTTATTTAATTGACAGAGAGAGAGAGAGAGAGAGAGAAATCACAAGCAGGCAGAGAAGCAGGCAGAGGGAGAGGGGGAAGTAGGCTCCCTGCGGAGCAGAGAGCCCAACGTGAGACTTGATCCCAGGATCCTGAGATCATGACCTGAGCCGAAGGCAGAGGCTTAACCCACTGAGCCACCCAGGCGCCCCAAGAAAAGTTGACTTTTATTAAGAAAAAATAACTAGCTATATTTATCCCATTTTTGAGAATCCTTATTTATGTACACAGATATATGTTTTTGAGCACAGGGTTTATTCTGGTGTTCTTGGCCATATCTTTTAAATTAAATTAAATCCCTCACTTTTTATCTCCTACTCATCTGATCTCAAAGGAGAAAAATAATGTTAAGGAATAATAGAGTGGTTCATGTACTTTCCAGATAGGTGTTTTTTCTGTCAAAGAGCTAAGGCTTTATAATCATTTATATAGAAAAGAAGTCACTTTTTGCCTGTCAACATGAAAAATAATTTGCCCGGAAGAAATGGGAATATGGTTGTTTATCCTCTGGCAATATATGCAGTTTTAAACTCAATGAGCTAAAAATCTGTTCTTTTTGGAATATAAATCGACTGTCAAGAATCTGTGTACCAAATGATTATGTGTTGCATATTTCTCTCTTAATTCATGCACACCATGCATTGTGTAACATTACCTCATATGCCGTAATCATCATATGTCACATGCAAGATACATAAAATACATCATGAATGTCCCACTAGATATCAAAGCCATCCAAGTCTAATTAACTTATTTTACAGACTCTTTCTATTTCCTGTCCCAGAACATACAAACATCAGAAATCAGAAGTCAGTCTAAATGTTTGAATACCTTATGGTAGTAAATCATGATACCATTGCTTGCTACTCTTTGATTATCTGTACATTTTGTCTGGATTTCTTTCAAGTATACTTCTTGTTTTTTAATGTCACTTTCATACGATTTAAAAAAATGTTATAAACTGGAACCCCTTTTCATATTGAGTAGGTTCATGAACTGTGAATTATTGCATGTGACTCATTTACCATTTTAATCATCTATAGCTTTTTCGAGGGTCAGAAGTTTCGATCTTGTTTCACAGCAGAGCAAAAATTGTACTTTTAATTGAAGAGAATCCATAGGTCATTGGAAAATCTGCAAAAGAGGAGAGATGATTTTCTTCACAAGCCCCATGGACATATTGAAGTTTCTGCCATTTGGGATTTGCACTACCTCAGAGGAAGATTCTACCCAGAATGTGAGGGCACAGGAGGAAAGTGCTTGGTGCAGCCTGGCCTCCATTGTCTTTTCAGTGCAGATTATTGAATCCACGGAGCTCAAACAAAAGAGAATATGAATTTGTGAATGTGTAGTATTCATCAAGGGCACAAGCCTTATAAACACATTCCTCCACCCTACATCCATTCCCCTCTTCTTCTGACACACACGTTATGCACCCTTTACTTCTTCTTCTGCATCAGGATCTGGAACAACATAGTAGCGTGGGCTGGACAGTGTGGGGAGACCCTGTGTCAAGAACTATCGTGTGCCCCTTGCCTGCCTTGGAAGAAAGAGGAATTTTTCCTCTGAAGAAAACTTGCCACTTCAAACAAAAAGAAGTAAGTAATCCTTGCTCCAGGGCGCCTGGGTGGCTCAGTGGGTTAAAGCCTCTGCCTTCGGCTCAGGTCATGATCTCAGGGTCCTGGGACGGAGGCCCGCATCGGGCTCTCTGCTCGGCAGGGAGCCTGCTTCCTCCTCTCTGCCTGCCTCTCTGCCTACTTGTGATCTGATCTCTCTGTGTCAAATAAATAAATAAAATCTTAAAAAAAAAAAGTAATCCTTACTCCGTAGAGGCCCTCATCCATTAATATTTTAAAAAGCAAGACCTTGTGCTTATTGAAACAGAACGCTCAGTTACGGGTTAAAACGTGTGGGTTCCAGCAGTCTGAAGTCCTGAAGTTCACTGGGATACCTGTTCCCATCAAGGAATCAGCGGCTGGGTATCTGGGGTCCACTCATCTTCACCGAGGCAGCTGGCTGTTTCCATATTCATCCTGGTCAGGCCTGCTGGTAAGATCCCCAGTCTCAGGGTGGAGGAAGCCCTGAACCTTTCCAGAAGACCAGAGAGGAAAGGAAAACCCTAAGAAATCTTGCCAGCTTGGCTTGTGATTTCAGCACTTTTATGACAAATTCTTGTAATGTTTACTCATTTTCCCATTTTTTTTTCCAGAAAAGGGTATATCTCTGCCTCCCAGGGTTTTGCAAGTAACCCTGACACATTTTTGCAGCAGCTGTCATTGAACAATGCTTTCTTTTCTCCTACTTTTCATCATGAAGTTAGAATTCATTGAAGTGGGACATATGAAGTATTGTTTTTCTGTGGTTTTGAGACCATATTGAAGCAGCGGCAATAAAGGAAATGGGTGGGGAATTGCTATTAACTCTATTGGACTTGAGTGTTCCCAAATTGAACACATTATCTTTCTAGAAAGTTACTCTGGGCTCCCTAAATACTAAATTTCTTCCTTTTTGTTCTCTCCAACTTTATCTCCTCTCTTTTTAACTAATCTGAAATGTGAATTATTTTTCCTGCTGAATGGCATAGAGTAAGTATGGAACAGTGCTTTTCAAATAATAGTCAATAAATGTTCCAGAATGAGAGAAAATCAATTGTGGTTTAGCTGTCATGACTAGGAGTGATGAATTCCAGCAAATCATTCTTTTCCTGTCCTTTAAAATAAATGTTTACTTCTTTCTAATGCATATTCTTTGTAATAAATTACATAAGGTGTAAATGAGAAAATAAAAGATCACTCAAAATTCCCTCATTACAATGATTTTTTTTAAAGATTTGTTTATTTATTTTAGGGGGAGCATGGAGGAGCAGCTGGAGAGTATACCAAGCAGACTTCCTGCAGAGTCAGAGTCCAATGTGGGGCTCGATCCCAAGACCACAGCCTGAGCCAAACTGAGAGGTGGGTGCCCAACCAACTGAGCCACCCAGGCACCCCTACAATGATAAAATTTTGATGTGTATTTTCTTTTGGCATATATATATTTACACATATGTATATTATATTTATATATTTAACTTTCTATTATATACTCAGTATTTTCCAAATTATTAAGGGCATGATTTTTTTAAAGGCATGATTTTTAATAGAAATATCATATGATAAATTCATATGATTCTATCACAATATGTTTAACTATTACCCTTTTATTAGTCAACAAGATTGTTTATAATACTTCAGTATTATAAATACTGAGAGGAGGATCCTGTGACCATTCTGATAAAAAAATCTGTTTTTCAGGTCTGAGTGTTTCCTTAGGGTTGATTTCTGGAATTGACATCACTAGGTAAAGGTGTATAGGTATGTTAAGCCATTTTTATTATGGACAATTTAAAGCATAAAGAAAAAAGACAGAAGGGCAAAGTGAACCCTGTGCACCCATCACTTAGCTTCAACAATGATCAATTTATGAGCAGTCTTGCTTCTCTACCACCGCTACCCACACTCCCCTTCCCCTTGGAGGTATTCTGAAGCAGATACCAGGTATATGCCCATTTGGTCCCAGAACTCACCCTTGACTTTTTCCCGTGGTCTCCCATAGCCAACTACCAGCACATCCTACTGCATTTATCACTCAACATATTTTGTGCCCACTCC
Source organism: Ailurus styani (assembly GCA_002007465.1). NCBI lineage: Eukaryota > Metazoa > Chordata > Mammalia > Carnivora > Ailuridae > Ailurus > Ailurus styani. The sequence goes on from LNAC01000084.1 coordinate 4,722,983, forward strand.
TCTCCATCTCTGTTGGCATCACTCCAGTTCAGGCCACCACTCTTTCTCACCTGGACCACTCCAATAATCTCCTGATTTGTTTCCCTGCTTCTACTCTTCCCCCTTTGCCTAAGGTAAAGATCTAATACTTCTAATAACTATTTTAAGACTAACTCCTGTAACGATGCATAATGAATTTGTCTAATTCTTTAAATTTTTATGTTGAACATGTTCTTTTTTCAAAGGATTGCAAAAAGTGTTCAACCTGTTTCAAACAGATCATTCTAGGTGTGACACCAACAGGTAATCTCTTGATAGTGGAGGTGGGGGAGAGAGGCAGGGAAGGAGAGAGAGTTGTAGGCATAGATACAGATATATCCAGAAATGTATAGATGTAATTATATATGTAGATTATGCAAACAGATATATAGTTAAAATCAATCACTAAGTGATATCTAAAATGGGTATATCTGGACATTTCTAAAAATAATATATATATACATATATACATATACTTTTTTATTTCAATGGTTGAGGGATAGTTATGTCTAGAAAGAGGAAGTAGATTAAGTAAATTTAAATTAAAGTTTCTTCTAGCTATTAAATTCTTTGAGTCTATGACTTTTTTTAAGTAAGCTCCACACCTAGCATGGAGCCCAATGCAGGGCCTAACCTCATGACCCTGATTAAGACTTGAGCCTGAGATCAAGAGTCAGACACTTAACTGACTGAGCCACCTAGGTACCCCATGACATCTCTTGATGTAGTATAAATATCCAGGTAAAAACTGAACAAGAAGTCCACAATAGCCAAACTATGGAAAGAACCTAGATGTCCATCAACAGATGAATGGATAAAGAAGATGTGGTATATATATACAATGGAATACTATGCAGCTATCAAAAGAAACGAAATCTTGCCATTTGCAACAACGTGGATGGAACTAGAGGGTATTATGCTGAGCAAAATAAGTCAATCAGAGAAAGACAATTATCATATGATCTCTCTCTTATGAGGAACTTGAGGGGCAGGATGGGGGGTTATGAGGGATAGGGAGGGAAAAATAATGAAACAAGATGGGATGGGGAAGGAGACAAACCATAAGAGACTCCTAATCTCACAAAACAAACTGAGGGTTACTGGGGGGTGGGAGGGTAGGGATAGGGTGGATGGGTTATGGACATTGGGGAGGGTTTGTGCTTTGGTGAATGCTGTGAAAGATGTAAGCCTGATGATTCACAGACCTGTACCCCT
>LNAC01000084.1:4724472-4792728 GCA_002007465.1 Ailurus styani
CTTACACCTTTCACAGCACTCACCATAGCACAAACCCTCCCCAATGTCCATAACCCATCCACCCATCCCTACTCTCCAACCCCCCAGTAACCCTCAGTTTGTTTCTTGAGATTAAGAGTCTTTTATGGTTTGTCTCCTTCCCAACCCCATCTTGTTTCATTTTTTTCCCTCCCTACCCCCCATGACCTCCCACCCTGCACCTCAAATTCCTCATGTCAGAGAGATATGATNGATCATATAATTGTCTTTCTCAGGTTGACTTATTTCGCTTAGCATAATACCCTCTAGTTCCATCCATGTTGTTGCAAATGGCAAGATTTCGTTTCTTTTGATGGCTGCACAGTATTCCATTGTATATAGATACCACATAGACGTGTATTTTTTTTTTTAAAGATNAACGGCAAGATTTCGTTTCTTTTGATAGCTGCATAGTATTCCATTGTATATAGATACCACATAGACGTGTATTTTTTTTTTAAGATTTTTATTTATTATTTGACACAGAGAGAGAAACNTAGGCAGAGAGGCAGGCAGAGAGACAGGGAGAGGAGGAAGCAGGCTCCCTGCTGAGCAGAGAGCCCGATGCGGGCCTCGATCCCAGGACGCTGAGATCATGACCTGAGCCGAAAGCAGAGGCTTTAACCCACTGAGCCACCCAGGCGCCCGTAGTGTATTGTTTTTGAAGACATGACAAAGATGAGCTATCAGGTCAAAGTCAAGAAGAGTTTGATTAAATGATGGCGATGCTTATCTACTTATTAAATACAATATGTCCATTTATATGTGTCTGTCCTGCACTTCCTAAAGCCACTCTTGTCATGGAAAGTGTCAAGGGGCTGGGGTATGGTAATTTGTAACCATCTGGAAATTTGATTGTGCCGAGCCCTCAAGCTAGAAGATCCAATTTTCTTCCTTCCCTCCCCTGCCCTTCCCTTCCCCTTCCTCTTCTCTTCTTTCCCTCCCTCCCTGCCTGTCTGTCTTTCTTTCTGAGATAGAAAGGGGGAGGGGCAGAGACAGAGGGAGAGAGAATATTAAGCAGGCTCCACGTCCTACACAGAGCCTGATGCAGGGCTTGATCTCATGACCCTGAGATCATGACCTGAGCTGAAATCAAGAGTCAGACATTTAATGGACTATGCCACCTAGGCACCCCTAGAAGACTCAGTTTCTATCACTTCAGTATTTGGAGCTCAGACTATGTCAAACAGCTCTTACACAACACTTCTGATCTCTTTGTCTCACCGATCTGGGGCAACCCACTCCATGCAGACTCCCTCCAGCTTCATGCTGATGTGGTGGTATAGCCTCTCCCTCAAGACCATCCCAGGGCTGCTTCATGTGCCTCTCACCTCCTGCACACAGTTTCTTCCCAGGAAAGCACACTCCGAGCCTGTGCTGGGAGGAATGAGAGTTACTACTTTGTATGGCAAAACTTAATGGATCTATGGTCCTTCCTTTCCTTTCCTGGATATGGTTCTGAGGAGCATTTCATCATGCTCTGTGTCCACTTGCTAACACATCCTGTTATGACTCTCCCTCTTTCCCTGTGCTGGGCAGCCCCCCATCCCGTGGTAGGCAGCCTCTATGTGCCCTTTGAGGTCTTGCCTCATAGCATTCACACCCTTGGGTAATCTTCTCTCCTTGATCGTGGGCTCGACCTAGTGACTACTCTAAAAACAGAATATGGCAATGATGGTAGGATGTCACTTCTGAGATCAGATTATAAAAAGACTCTGACTTCCATCTCATTTGCCCTCTTTTGCTCTCTCTCTTCCTCTTGGAGCCCTGGTTCTAGGAAAGCAGACTGCCATGTTGTGAGACCTGTGGAGAGGCTCATATGGCAAAGAACAGATATCATCGACCAAGAGCCAGTAAGGACGTGAAGACTGCAAACAGCCGCCTCAGTGAAGCTGGAGCAGATCCTCCCCCAGCTTACCCCCCAAGGATCCTTCACTGCACCTTGTCCCATTGCCGCCCAAGCAGATACCTTGTTGCAGGCTTAGAGGGGACTCTGCATGAGAGGTGCTGGGCTCAGCTGCTCCTGGGTTCCTGATCCACAGAAACTGTGATAATGAATGTGTTACTCGAAACAGTAAACTTTTGAAGTATAATGGAGCATTTGTGACACAGCAATAGATAACAAATGCATCCTACACCCTACGTCACCCCTCTCTTTCACTTCTGTTCCTTGGGCTCACACTTCCCAGTAAAGGGCTCACAGATAGGATTTTGTCTCACATGGCTTTCTGGGGAAACTTGGCTAAAAAACATATATTCTTCCTGTTCTCTGGTATTTATTTATTCATTCTCTCTGTGATGCGCAAGCCTCCTCTTATTTATCTATTTAGCCTAGAATAAAGTAAATCATTTTGATTTGCTCAGCCCCCTCTTTTTTCAGTTCAGGATAATTTTCCTTCATGGTATTTTTGGCTATTATTTCTGTACCAGGTTTTCTCATTTCTCTCTTGGGAGCACTAACAAGTTTTGGACATCCATCTCCCTTTCCTGTCCTCCCTGTTTGTTACCTTCTCATCTCTTTCTCTCTCTGAAATTTTTTTTCCTTTGCGTTCTGAAGTACGTTCTCGTGTTGGTTTTTCACACTTCCGATTCAGTTTTCAACTAAGTTATTTCCATTACCAACTTCAAATGATAGTGACTTCTGGAATTCTTTTATGAAAAACCCTCGGATATCCTTAATTAAGTTTTACACTGCCCTTTGGTTGACAAATCTAATTTTGAGATACAGAAGATTCTGGTAATAGTTTAGAACCCTGGGGGACTCAAGAGAGGGACAAATCAGTGCAGGACCAGGGGCGTGGTGATGACTTGAGGACAATGTAAAGAGAGTGAAGTGGGGTGTGTGTATTACCTTGCTTTAGTAACAAGCCCCATTATATTATAATCAGCCTACATGTTTCCCACGAGAAGTGCCAGCAGACAATACCATGCGCTCATGTGTTCCCTGGAGGCTGCACTTTGCCTTTCTCTGATTTATCTCCTTCAAAGCTGTATTCACTTGAATTAGGCTTCATCTATATCAGAATATTTAGGGTGGGACCACACTACCATGATTTGTTCCAGGAATGGCCTTGGCAGTAAGCAAGAAGTGTCTTTATTTCACAGCTGGGAAAAACTGGTTCACAGAGAAGTTAAAGAACTTATCCAAGATCAGAAATCTGGGGGGAAAGCAGAGAACTTTCTAACATACTTCTATTTTCAGAAATTCTTCATTTTAACAATTGCGCTGTTTTGAAATCAGATGACTGTGAAATTTTTTTTTAATTTAAATTGGGTCTTGGGCGCCTGGGTGGTTCAGTGGGTTAAAGCCTCTGCCTTCGGCTCAGGTCATGATCTCNTTTTTTTTTAATTTAAATTGGGTCTTGGGCGCCTGGGTGGCTCAGTGGGTTAAAGCCTCTGCCTTCGGCTCAGGTCATGATCTCAGGGTCCTGGGATCGAGGCCCGCATCGGGCTNCTCAGCGGAAAGCCTGCTTTCCCCCCTCTCTCTCTGCCTGCCTCTCTGCCTACTTGTGATCTCTATCTCTGTGTCAAATAAATAAACAAAATCTTTAAAAAGAAAAATAAATAAATTGGGTCTTTTGGTGAAATTCTCAAAATTTGTCTTCAGTACATAGTCTTCTTAAATAGAAACGTGAACTTTTTCTCCTTCCATTTTCTTTCCATTGCTGCTTATCTGTAATATTTCAGCCAAGGATCCCTTATAAAAACCTGGTCTTAGCAAAGGAGCTCAATCTATACCCTCATACAAGAAAGGTATTTATTAATGTTTATGGTATTCTCCACATGAATTACAAATAAATGAATCTTGTGGAATTTGGGGGACTCGAAAAGTTAGAATGGAGGGTGGAGGAACCGAGATGAAGAGTAGGGAAAGAAGTGTGGAAAAATTTCTTTTCTTGGCCCATATAGCTCACCGGGTAAGTTCTACTTACTTCTCCTGTTGTCAGAATGTGCCTTGCAGGGACTAGCAGGACGTGCCGGACAGAGTACATCAGGAGTAGTTATCTTGCTTGCTCAGGCTTACATAGATACATATAAGAAAATACTTTATTATTATTTTCTCTTTAGTTCAACACAGTGCTTGAATTCACGATCTTGAGATCAAGACTTGAGCTAAGATCAAGAGTTGGATGCTTAACTGATTGAGCCACCCAGGTACCCCCCAAAGACTTTATTTTTGACAGCAGTTTTAGGTTCATAGCCAAAGTGAGTGGGAAGTCCAGAGAGTTTCCATGTATCTCTAACACCCACCTCTCCCCACAGCCTTCCTTACTGCCAATATCCTGTACCAAAGTGGGATATTTGTTACAATTGATGAACCTACATTGGCATAATAATAATCATAATTTTCAAAGTCCATAGGTTATATGAGGTTTCACTCTTGGTGGTGTACATTCTCTGGGATGGGACAAATGTATAATGACATGTATCCATCATTATAGTATCACACAGAATAATTTCACTGTTCTTAAATTCCTCTATGGCCCACCTATTCATCTCTCCTTCCTCTCTAACCCCTGGAAACCAGTAATCTTTTTACGGTCTCCTTAGTTTTGCCTTTTCCAGAATGACATATAGTTGGAATCATATAAAATATAGCTATTTCAGGTTGACTTCTTTAACTTGGTAATAACATTGAAGATTTCTCCATGTCTTTCAGTGGCTTGATAGTTTATTTCCTTTTAGTGTTAAATAATAGTCCATTGTCTGGATGTTCCACAGTTTATCCATTCACCTACCGAAGGACATTTGGTTGCTTCCAAGTTTTGGCCATCATGAATAAAGTTGCTGTAAACCTTCCTGTGCAGGTTTTTGTGTGAAGTAAGTTTCCAAATGGAGCGTGATTGTTGGACTAGATGCTAAGAGTATGTTTAATTTTGTAAGGAGCTGCCAAAACATCTTCCAAAGTGACTGTACCATTTTACATTCCTACCAGCAATGAATGAGAGTTCCTGTTGCTCCAAATCCTTATCAGCATTTGGTGTTATCACTGTTTTGGCCAGTCTCAGAGGTACGTGGTCCTATTTTATTGTTTTGACTTGCAATTCCCTGATGACAAATGATCTTTAGCATATTTTCATATGCTTATTTGCACTCTGTATATCTTCTTTGGTGAGATGTCTGTTCAGGACTTACACCCATTTTTAAATCTGTTTGTATGTTTTCTTACTATGAAACTTTAAATGTCCTTTGTATATTTTGGATAAAAGTCTCTTATCAGATAGTTCATTTGCAAATATTTTCTCTTAGTTTGTGGCTTATCTTCTCATTCACTTGAGGTTCACACTGCTGAACAGGTATCTTCCACTCTCTGAAAGTTTGCCTTACCCCACTTCATCTCTACAAAAGACCTACATTAGTACCTGCTTTTACTAACTGAAAGAAATCTTAAGATTTTTGCTTTTTAAATTTTTTAAGATTTATTCATTTAGTTTAGCACACGAATGTTGGGGGAAAGGGCAGATGGGGAGAATCCTCAAACAGATCCCTCCCCACCCGACACAGAGCACAGAGACAGTCTTGGGACTTGATCCCACAACCCATGAGATCCTGACCTGAGCTGAAACTAGGTTGGTCACTCAACAGCCTGAGCCACCCAGGCGCCCGTTAGGATTTTCGCACTTAGGAAGAAAGGTGAAAAGCAAAAACAGTGTTCAGCGTTTGCTTTGCGGTGAGCCATTACAGAGGCTGCGCACCCCCAAGAGTGACAGTGGTACTGCCAAGCTCCTTCCCCAGGAACTATACCCAGCCTCTCAGCATCTAGCTGCCATAGCTTTGAAATGTGTCTGTGAGCATCTGTGCTGTATCTTAATTTACTTTGTGCATCTGCTAGCAAGATGTGTCCTGAAATATCAGAAAAGCCTAAGAAGAAGTTATTTTTTGGGGTCTGGGAATGCTCAAATTTTTTTCCTATATAAGTTAATGGTGATTGCTTCTTTGTCTTACACCATTTCAGCTTTGGAGCAGTTTCATAGGAATGCTCTACTTTTGGATAAGGAGGGCAACCTGATTGTGAAAACAATAGTTTCTTTTTCATGTTCATTTACTTATTTGTTTCTGAGAAGCAGCCAACAAAGCTGAGGTAAGGAGAAAAGGACATTATGTTCTGGTATCCATGGAGTAGGAAGGTCCTAAAAACGGCAGTTAATTTCTGTCTGTTTTCAGCTGCTGGATTGCACATGTCTCATCACTAGAAGCCATACAGAGATTAAGGAATGGAGTATGTGCCATCTGGAACTGAGGTTTACCTAGAGATTTCTTCTATGTTCTTTGGAGCTTTAGGGTCTTGTTGCTCTTGAAAGATAAAGATCTCAAATCTGTGTCAATGCATCATAATGGCTGCAGGATCAGCCCTGTCTCACAGGGCTGCTTATCAATAAAACTAACTAGGTCCTCCAGTGTATAGTGATCTCATTGTGGTTCTAATTTGCATTTCTTTGATAACTAATGATATTGAACATATTTTCATGGGCTATTTATATAATCTTTTGTGAAATGTAAATATTGTGTTCCTTTTTTAAAAAATGGGTTGTTTTCTTATTATTGAGTTGTAGAAGTTCATTATATACTTTGCTGTAAGTCCAATGTCAGGTATCTATTACAACCATTTTTCCCTTTGCCTTTTCTTAATTAGTGTCTTTGATGTTTTTAGTTTTGATGAAGTTCAGCTCATTATTTTTTTCCTTTTATGATAAGTGCTTTTGTTTTCCCTGTCTAAAAAGATCATTGCCTATCCAAAGATCATAAAGATACTTCCCTATATTTTTATCTAAAATTTTTTTAATTTTTTTTTCCTTTTTACATAGGTCCCTTAGATTTTTCTGTAGTGTTAGAAAAAGGTCAAGGGTTACTTTTATTCATATGGCCATTGGTTTTACAGCATTATTTATTGAGAAGACTGTCCTCTCTTCATTGACTTACCTTGGCATTTTCATCAAAAATCAATGACTCGTATACATGTGGGTCTGCTTCTGGACTCTCTAATTTATTTCATTGATTCATGAACTATCATGAACTAACACCGTCTTGAATACTTAATTATAGCATAAACCCTCTAACTTTATGATTCGTTTCAAATGAACTTCTGGTTCATCCAAATGTGTAGCTCCATTCCTCCTAGCTCCTTCCTCTTACAACTAAAAATCCTTTAGTTTGTATCCCTTAGTTTAATTCCTTGTGCGTTTAATATCACCATGAGCTTAGGAAGTCTCTGAAAGGTAGAAAAAAGGAGATGGGCTGACTAGGGACCTCAGGACTTAAGGAAAAATAAAGTGGTGGTTTCTGGGTTTCCCTATAGCCTCTCCTATATCCTGAACCAGGAGCTGCAGAAATCTCCAACCCAGAGAGCCAATAGATACCGACACAAACATCTCCACCTTCCCCTGGCAAGTAAGTACCAAATAACTCTGTTCCCCCTTGCCAAAGTTTGGGAAAAGGATGGCCTAACAACAAAATATTTTAGGCAATACCAGCCCTACTCCATCCAAACACCAACAGAAAACCACGTCTTTCTCCCCTACCCCACAAAAAGAAACTATGTGCTCCAGTCCCCCCACTGGATATCAGCAGGGCTGAGTGGGAAGCTGATCTTCCATTTCATGCCCAGTGGAAACACATGGTGCTCTGATTTCTATGCCAGGGTAGTGTCTACAGAGTCCAGTGGTCTGTTGAGTCTCCAGGTCCACCCAGAAGCCACAAGAAATAAGGAGGCAGTACTAGTCATCACTAGGTTGAAGGGAGAGGTAGACACATAGCTAGGGATTTCGATACCCTATGCTCAGCAATTGATAAGATTACTGAACAGAAAACTCTTTTGGCTATTCTTAGTCCTTTGTATTTTCCCTAAAAATTTTGAATCAATCTTTCAATTTTTGAATAAAACTCTACTGGAATTTTAATTAGGATTATGTTTCTAGGTTGTACATCTCTAGGCCAATTTAAGAAGAATTGACTTACTGGGCGCCTGGGTGGCTCAGTGGGTTAAAGCCTCTGCCTTTGGCTCAGGTCATGATCTCAGGGTCCTGGGATCAAAGCCCGAATCGGGCTCCCTGCTCGGCAAGGAGCCTGCTTCCTCCTCTCTCTGCCTGCCTCTCTGCCTACTTGTGATCTCTGTCAAATAAATAAATAAATAAATAAATAATCTTGAAAAAAAAAAAAAGAATTGGCTTACTGATATGGAGTCTTTCAATATATAAATGGGTATCTTCCCATTTATTTAGGTCTTTATTTTAGTAATGTTTTATAATTTTAGTGTGCAGATCTTACACGTATTTTGTTAAGTTTATTCCCATGTATTTCATATTTTTTATAGCATTTTAAATGATTTATTTGACAAAAATGTATTTGGCCTTGGAAGATATTTTTTGCTGGATATAAACTTTGGGGCTGACAATTTTTGTTGGTTTCAACACTCTAAAGGTATTATTCCAGATTTTTCTTGCCTTCATTGTTTCTGAAAAGAGATCAATATTCACTTGTGTCATTGTTCCCTGGTACATGATGTGTCGTTTTTGTATCTCCTTTTAAGATTTTCTCTTCAGGGGTGCCTGGGTGGCTCAGTCATTTAAGTATTTGCCTTCAGCTCAGGTCATGATCCCAGGGTCCTTGGATCCCAGGGTCCTTGGATCCAGCCCCACATTAGGCTCCCTGCTCAGCGGGGAGCCTGCTTCTCCCTTTCCTGCTGCCTGTTGTTCCCCCTGCTTGTGCACTCACTCTCTCTCTCTCTCTCTCTCAAATAAACAAAATCTTTTTGTTTTTAAAGATTTTATTTATTTAATTGTCAGAGAGAGAGAGAGAGCGCACAAGCAGGGGAACCAGCAGGCAGAGGGAGAAGCAGGATCCCTGGTGAGTAAGGAAGCTGATGTGGGGCTGGATCCTGGTACCTTGGGATTATGAGCTGAGCCAAAGGCAGCCGCTTAACAGACTGAGCCACACAGGCATCCCAATAAACAAAATCTTTTATAAAACAATTTAGAAAAAGGTTTTATCTTCATCTTTGTTTTTCAGCAATATCAGCATAGTGTTTTTCATATTTATTCTTCTTGGGATTTCCTGATTACCTTCAGTCAGTAAATAAAACTTGCTCCAAAATAGGGAAATTTATGGTCACTATTATTAAAAAAATCTTTCTCGTCTCTTCTCTCTTCTCTCCTTATATAACTTCAAATACATGCATGTTAGATGTGATAAGGTAAATCCTTGAGGCTCTGTTAATTTTTTTCCAGGCTTTTTCCCTGTGGTCTTTATATTAGATAAATTTCTGTTGATTAATAGTCAAGTTTCTTGACTCTTTTCTCTATCATCTCAATTCTATTGTTAACATCATCCAGTACATTTTTAATTTCAGGTATTTACCAGTTTTCAGTTTTTTCTTTTGCTATTTTTTTTTTAAAGATTTTATTTATTCATTTGACACAGAGAGAGAGATTACAAGTAGGCAGAGAGGCAGGCAGAGAGAGAGAGGAGAGAGGAGGAAGCAGGCTCCCTGCTGAGCAGAGAGCCCGATGTGGGCCTCGATCCCAGGACCCTGGGATCATGACCTGAGCCGAAGGCAGCGGCTTTAACCCACTGAGCCACCCAGGCGCCCTCTTTTGCTATTTTTTTTATAGTTTCTCTTTCTCTGCCTTTTCATTGTGGGCATGTTTTCCTTCACTGATCAGAATTATAACACCTACTTTAAAAATTCTTGTCTGCTAATTCCAACATCTGGAATATCTCAGGGTTTATCTCTATTGACTGTCTTTTCTCCTGAAAATTGCTTGCATTTTTCTGTTTCTTTGTGTGTTGAATATTTAGGATTGTATCCTGGACATTGTGAATTTTAAGTTGTGAAGACTTCCAATTTTATCGCATTTCTCCAGAGAGAGTCGTGGTTTTGTTTGGTTTAACAGGCAATCAACTTTGCTGGACTCAAACTATGGACTCTGTCTCTTGGGCAGTAGGTCAAATTGCAGCTCAGTTCTTATATCCTTACCTGTGCTGGTTGCAGTCTGTCCACCTATGCAAATTCAAGGGTTAGGCAAATATTTGGGATGAATATATACACAAAATATGTAGCTCCCCATGTCTGCATTCTCCTTTTGGGATTCCACTCTCATTTTTAGCAACTGAGTTGCTCCAAACTTTGTATTCTCTTTCTTTAGTCCTGAGAGACTGCAACTTTTCTCTTAAAGGTTTAGTCACCCTGTGCAATGCTGGTTGTAGTCTGTCTTCAGACTTAAAGTTGTAAGAAATAGGGTATACACCTTGTGCCATTTCCTTCTTTTAGGTGTCATTTTCCTTCCAGAACATGCTTTTGTTCACAGTTCAGTCTTTTAGATAATTTTATTGTTATTATTGTTTCTTTTGGTTTTTTGTTCCCCGCCCCCCCCCCGGAGTTTATTTTTATGGTAGAAGTATCCAGGAAGAGGTTACTCAGCCAAACTAAAGGTACAATACAATGGCATTGTTTAAAATTTTTAAAAAATCTATTTTACAATATTTTTTCGTTTGCAAGTAGAATTGCACAAGGCCTGTGCCCTGTGTCCTTGCTGAATTTACTTTCGAGCTGTAGTCACTTATTTATAGATCCTTAGTATATTTTATATACATGATCACTTTGTGGCAGTTTTACTTCTCACTCTCCAGTCTATATGTCTTTAATTTCTTTTTTGTACCTAATAACATTCTTTCCAACTCGCAGCACAATGTTGAATACAGGTGGTGAGATCAACTACCCTCCCCTTGCTCCTTATCTAAAGGTGATGGCATTTGGTCTTTCACCATTAAAGGTGATGTTAATGTAGTTTTTTCATAGATCCCCTTTATCAGGACATTCCCTTATATTCCTAGTTTTCTGAAAGCTTTTATAATAATTTGGTGTTTAATTTTGTTAAATGCTTTTTCTATATCTCTTGAGGGAACATATGGTTGTTCTTTATTAATGTGGAGATTTACATTTTTTTTTAAGATTTACTTATTTATTTTAGAGAGAAAGAGAGTGGGGATAGGAGCACAGGAAGAGAAACTCAAGCAGACTCCACGCTGAGCACAGAGCCCAACACAGGGCTTGATCTCATGACCCTGAGGTCATGACCTGAGCCAAAATCAAGAGTTGGATGCTCAACTGACTGAGCCACCCAGGTGCCCCTAGACTGATTTTTGAATGTCCTACCAACTTTACATTCTTGGGATAAACTCCACTTCTTTTTTTTTTTTTAATATTTTATTTATTTATTTGATACACAGAGAGAGATCACAAGTAGGCAGAGAGGCAGGCAGAAAGAGGAGGAAGCAGTCTCCCTGCTGAGCAGAGAGCCCGATGTGGGCCTTGATCCCAGGACCCCAGGATCATGACCTGAGCCGAAGGCAGAGGCTTTAACCCACTGAGCCACCCAGGCGCCCAAACTCCACTTCTTCATAATACATTTTCCCTTCTCTATTTTGCTTGGTTTAATTTGTTAAAATTTTGTTTGAAGATTATTGCCCCCACAATTCTAAAGAATATTGACCTGTCCTTTATTTTCTTATGTCTTTGGTTTTGGTATCAGGACAATGATGAGTTTATAAAATGAATTAGGATGTGTTTGCTCCTCTTTTTTTTTTAGTGAGTTTTTGTAGGATTGTTAGTACTTCTTTCATAAATGTTTGATAAAATATACCAGCAAAGTTATTTATACATGGTGTTTTCCTCGTAGGAATATTTTTAATTAAGAATTTAATTTCTTCAGTAGCTATAAAGTTTCTTCAAGTTTTTGATTACTTACATATCAGCTTCATAATTTATGCCTTTCAAGAAATTTTTCCATTTCATTTATGTTGCCAAACTCATTGGCATAAATTTATTCATGATTACTTTTTAATGTCTGTAGAATTTTTAATAACGTTCCCTCTTTTATTCCTGATAGTGGCAATTTGTGTCTTCTTTCCTTTTATCTTGAAGAGTACTGATTTTATATTATTCGTAACAGGCTTTTAGGAATGTTGAAAATACTGGACTACACCCTGGGAAGGATGTGTCTCCTTGGGCTCTGTGCTTCCCTGTGGCCAAGGTAATGTTCAGTTATGGATATGGCTATGCATTGTTAGCAGTTAACACTCTTGGCAACTGGAAGATGGGTGCATAGGCTCAGAAGAGGAGATCTTGGCATAGAATAGCATTATCCACTTTGGAAGAGAAAACACATTTTTTTTAATTTAAATTTTTAAACATTTTTTTTATTTTTTTTTATNGCATTATCCACTTTGGAAGAGAAAACACATTTTTTTTAATTTAAATTTTTAAACATTTTTTTATTTTTTTTTATTTTTTTTTATTTTTTTTTTTTTAAAGATTATTTATTTATTTATTTCACAGCGGGAGAGAGATCACAAGGAGGCAGAGAGGCAGGCAGAGAGAGAGGGGGAAGCAGGCTCCCCGCTGAGCAGAGAGCCCGATGCGGGCCTCGATCCCAGGACCCTGAGATCATGACCTGAGCCGAAAGCAGAGGCTTTTTTAACCCACTGAGCCACCCAGGCGCCCTAAACATTTTTTTAAAGTAATCTCTACACCCAGCGTGGGGCTTGAAGTCACAACCCCAATATCAAGAGTTGCATACTCTGCTGACGGCGCCAGCCAGGCACCCCAAGAAAAAACAGTTCGAGTGTAAAATAAAATTCAAGCAAGAGCAGGTGTTAAATAGCAAGAGATTTGCAGAGCCAGCATTGAATTTGGTGAGGGCCAAGGGGAGAGAGTAAATGTGGAAAGGGCCCAAACAATACTCACTAACTTGAGTCCCTGGGTTCCTAGGGGCCTAGGAAAGTAGCAATGTCTATCCTGGAAGCAGTGATAAGTCTGCTAACTAATGATCAACTTTGCTTTCTAATACTGGTTATTTTGTGCTGATGGGCACTTAGACTGATGAAAATGGATATTCATTTTTTTTTAAAGATTTTGTTTATTTGACAGAGAGAGAGAACACAAGCAGGGGGAGTGGCAGACAGAGGCAGAGGGAGAAGCAGGCTCCCTACAGGACAAGGAGAGCCTGACATGGGACTTGATCTCAGGACCCTGGGATCATGACCGAGCTGAAGGCAAGTCACCTAACCAACTGAACCACCCACGCGCCCTTGGATATTCATTTTTCATTCACTCTTCATGGATAACCAGCATGGATCTCTGGTTAAAAATTAATGAAAGGAGGGGTGCCTGGGTGGCTCAGTTGGTTGGGCATCTGCCTTCTGCTCTGGTCGTGGTACCGAGATCCTGGGATCGAGTTCCACATCAGTCTCCCTGCTCAGGGAGCAGCCTGCTTCTCCCTCTCCTCCCCACTCATGCTCTCTCTCACTATCTCTGTCAATATCTCTGTCTCTCCCTCTTAAGAAAATAAAATACTTTTTTAAAATTAATGAAAGGAGTCTTTGGTGGTAAAAAGTTGGAGGTTAGTGGTCTGGAGCATCAGGTGAATACATTCTGGTTTAAAATCAACAACAGGAATATACCTCTAGGTTCATGATCAAGAGAGTAATTATAAAGTATTCTCAAATCTTAAGAGCTACAGATTTAATGCTGGAAATGTAAATTTGTTATTGCAGATTATAAACAGGTTTTACTTTTATTTAAAAAGTTTTTATTTTTCTTTCTAAATTTTTATTTAAATCTCAGTTAGTTAATATACAGCATATGTATTAGTTTCAGGTGTAGAATTTAGTGATTCAACCCTTACATACAACACCCAGTGCTCATCACAAGTGCCCTCCTTAATCCCCATCATTTATTTAACCCATCCGCCACCCACCTCACCTCCAGGAACCCTTGATTTGTTCTCTATAGTTAGGAGTCTGTTTCTTTGTTTGCCTCTCTTCTTTTCCCCCGATGTTCATTTGTTTTGTTTCTTAAATTCCATACATGAGCGAAATCACAGGGTATTTGTCTTGCTCTGACTAACTCATTTCACTTAGCATAATACTCTGTATCTTCATCACATCATTGCAGATAGCAAGATTTCATTCTTTTCTATGGCTGAGTAATATTCCATTGTATATATGTATATATACCACACCTTTATCCATTCATTGGTCAACACACATTGGGCTATTTCCGTAACTTGGCTATTATTGACAATGCTAGTATAAACATTGGAGACAGGTTTTAAATAAATAATTGTCCTCTCTTAAAAGAACAAAAAAAATTTGCAAAGCTCTCTTTAATTGATGTCATTTGAGTATCCACATGCAGTTATACTATTTATCATTCACAAATCATCCAGAAGTGAATGAGTATAGTTTCTTAGTCATTCCCCAAATTCTGACCACAAATGGAGGTTTGCAAGTCTTTTTTCTCCTGGTATTTTCCTGGAGCAGACTCTGTTTCTGGTATTTAAAGGGTATCCCTCCTTTCCTATTTAGTTACTCAAAATTCCTACCCTGCTTGTTATCAGAATCTGTTCCTAAGAATATATCTGAAACTCGAAGGACAAATGCTGGTTGACAATAGGGTTATCCCTTCCAGGTCAATTTGCATGTTTGTTAGGAATCAAAACTCTAAACCATAGGAAAATGCAATTTTAATTACCTGGTAAATAAAATTTCTTACAGGCAGTCACCAGTCTAAACCCCCGGTCTCTCTAAAACAGCCCACTGCATCTCCTTTGCCTACAGGCTACTCCAGCTCAGCTGAGCTGCCTTTAGAACTGCCACATGTAACAAGCATCAAACTCACCATTTTCTTCCTTCCACATTCCCAATTCCTTTCCTCCTCCAGTCTCATTTCTGTTCATCCCCTATCCAACCAGTTTCAAGTCTCACTGTCATCTCTGGCTTCACCTCTCCATTGCTTTCCATATCCAGTCATTTACCCAGCCATGATGGTTCTACCATGAAATCACACAGTAATTTTTCTATTCTGTTTCAATGCATGTTGCCACATCCCTGGAGCTCACCCTCAACACTAAGACCCAGAGGCTGCATTAGCTTCCTGACCTCCTTTCTTAAAAGGTTTCTGGTCCTCAGTCCTCTTGTCACTCCAATGCTCTAGAGTCTTTAATGAGTAATATTTCCTTAAGTCCTCAGTCTTCTGGCTCCACTTCCGAATCTCATCTTTCACTCTTTTTCCCCTTTATAGGCTACCTGTTTTTGTCCATTTTATAGACAGGTGGTATACTTCCCTGTCCTTGGCCCTCCCTTATACAAGAATTCCTCTTCCTATGGGAGAGGAGGGCTCTACTACTCACCCGTAAAAGATTGTCCCAAGATTCCAACCCTTGCCTTATCTCTTCTTTTCTCTATGGCCTTTTTGGCATGGAGTTCACACTTTCTCCTCTGAACATCTAGAACTTAAATACTTAGTATTTAAGTATGCTTTGCCATATATTGTTGATTCCATTTTTTTAGTGTAAGGGTTAAAAATATCATATTAGACATATCTGTGACCCTGTGTCACCCTTCAACTGAAGGAGGATCCCAGGCTGACCCTTTTCTTTTGTGGAACACTTGGGAGAAGCTGGGAGAAGGGAGAAATAACTCTACCGAACAAAGACAGGGAGATAGGCTGAAGAATGCCAGGAGAGATTGGAGGGAAGAAAGGAAGAAAACCAGGGTGAGGGTAGGTGAAGTTGAGAGATTTGGAGAGAGAGAAGAGAGGAGTTGATGGGAGAGTTTCTACAGCAGAGAAGGTCTTGCCATGTGTGGTGTAGCACAATTTTTCCTTTACACCTCCTCAGGAGACCTTCAGTAAAGATTTACATAACTTTTTATTGAAGATTGCGTCAGGTGTTTCTCATTTAATCAGGTTCTGTTCCGTGTGTGTGTGTGTGTGTGTGTGTGTGTGTTATGGACTGAATATTTGTGTACCCTCAAAATTCATATGTTGAAGTACTAACCCCCAGTGTGATGGCATTTAGAGATTGGATCTTTGGGAAGTAATTTTTTTTAAAGATTTTCTTTATTTATTTGAGAGAGAGAGAGATCAGAAGTAGGCAGAGAGGCAGGCAGAGAGAGAGGAGGAAGCAGGCTCCCTGCCGAGCAGAGCGCCCGATGCAGGCCTCGATCCCAGGACACTGAGATCATGACCTGAGCTGAAGGCAGAGGCTTTAACCCACTGAGCCACCCAGGTGCCCCTTTGGGAAGTAATTAGGGTTAGATGACATCATGAGGATGGGGCACCCATGATGGAGCACTGCTGATGCGATTAGTGGCTATAAGAAGAGAGAGTGTTTGCGCTCTGCCACATGAGGATGCAGAGAGATTACCATCTGTAAACCAGCGATATGGCCCTTACCAGTGAAGGGGAACAGAATATGCCACCCCAGAATACGTCATTTTGGCATATTATTTCAAGTTAAAGTTTCTTAAAAAACAGTTGGTACAAGGACACTCTGACCCTCCTTCATCCCCTTACCACCAGAAACAAGGAAGTTAGGGTTGAAACTGTGTAAACAAATCTTGTTGCTTCTTTGCTTACTTACTACCCCAAGCCCAAACTTCTTTGTCAATTCTTCACAAATTTATTATTCTTCTAAAAGATGTAAAAGCTGCCTGTTTTGGTCACTTCTTTGAGTTTCATATTTTTTATGCTGCTCTCATACGTGCAAAATTAAATTTTTTTTTCTGTTAATCTTATGTGAGTTTAATTTTTAGACCAGCCAAAGAATGTAGAAGAGAAGAAAGGAAAGTTTTTGCCCCTACACCTGGAACTGAATAGGTTAGCGCTTTAAAAATTTATTATTTAGTTTTAAATTCCAGTCTAATTAACATACAGTGTTATATTACTTTCAAGTGTACAATATAGTAACTCAGCAGTTCTATATATTCCCCATTGCTCATCAGGATAAGTGTGCTTTTATTCCCCTTCACCTGTGTCACCCATTCCCTTATTCACCTCTCTTTTAGCAACCATCAGTTTGTTCTCTGTACGTAAGAGTCTGTTTTTTTGAGTCTCTTTTTTCCTTTGTTCATTGGGTTTGTTTCTTAAATTCTACAAGTGAGTGAAATCATATGATATTCATCTTTTTCTTATTGACTTATTTCAATCAACATTATAGCTTCTAGATCCATCCATGTTGCTGCAAATGGCAAGATTTCATTCTTTTTTTATAGCTGAGTAATATTCCATTGTGTTTATGTACATATTTATATACATATGATATACCACATCTTCTTTAGCCATTTAATCTATCAACAGATACTGGGCTACTTCCATATCTTGGCTATTGTAAATAATGCTACAATAAACATAGGGGCGCATGAATCTTTTTGAATTAATGTTTTTGTTTTCTTTGGATAAATACCCAGTAGTAGAATTACTGGATTATATGATAATTCTATTTTAAACTTTTTGAGGAACCTCCACACTGTTTTCCACAGTGGCTGCTTAGGCTAGTACTTTGATCTTATCAGCCTTCAGAACCGCAAGATATAAATGTCTATTATCTAAGCTACCCAGTCTATGACATTTTGTTGTGGCAGCTTGAGCAAATAAAATGTGACACTATGTTGAGATTGGCTTTCAGGTTCAGAGAAGATGGGCTAATTCTCGTGCATGTGCGCACACACACACATGTACACTCTCATCTAGTCTCTAAGTTCTTTGGGCTAATATCTTTTACTTCTCATTATTCCATGCAATACCAAACAGTACTGTGAATATAAGAAACCCACCTGCCAACCTGTTTGTCTTTGGTATCCCTAGACCTTTGTGCCTCTCTTCACCCAATTCCAATAGGCTTGTCACAGTTTCCTGTGGGTATCCCAAAGAGTGGATGTGTCCCAGTCACTATGCAAGGAAATCCATGAGGGTTTTGAAAGAAGATGAAGTTGGAGAAAATGGGATTTCATGATTTGCAGGAAATATATATTTTGTCATTCAGGTTGCCAAAATGTATTTCTCATATATATTTGGTCTTTGTCCACAGTTCCTGGATCACAGCTTCCAAAACTCTTGGAATTTCCTGAGTGATGAGAGCAATGGGAGCATCTTTTGTTATAATATTTGGTCTCTTTTCTTCAGTTCCTGAAAAGCTTCAGAGCCAAAAAGGTAAATGGGTGTCTTGTTATTCATAACAGGTTCCTTTCCACCACAATTGGGTTTATGTTAATGAGATGACTTTTGGAAATCCCCTAAGGATGGGGGCTCCTTGCCAGCAGAACCAACCATGAATAGAGGGGTAGAAATATCAGTCCACCCCTGATTCCTGGGGGAGAGGAAATGGGCTGGAGGTTGAATCAATCACCAATGACCAGTTAATTAATCAATCATGGCTATGTAATGAAGCTTCCATAAAAACACAAAAAATGGGGAGGATTTGGAGAGCTTCCAGATTGGCGAACATGTTTAGATTTAGGGAGAGTGGTGTACTCCAGAATAGCATAGAAGCTCCACCACCCCCTCCCAGCCCCCCCGCCCCTTGCATCTCTTCCATGTGGCTGTTCCCAGGTTATCTGCTTTTATAATAAACCTGTCATCTAGTAAGCAGAATGTTTCTCTGAGTTGTGAGCTCCTCTAGCAGATTAATTAAACTCAAGGAGGGTAATGGGAATGTCTGACTTATAGCCATTAGGTCGGAAGTACAGGTGACAACCTGGACTTGTGATTGGCACCTGAAGGGAGGAGGCAGTCGTGTAGGAGTGAGTCCTTGACCTGTAACCCAAGAAGGGGGTTGTTGGAACCTCCGTTCTGTAGTGGGTTGGTCACAAGCACAGATAACAAAGCGGGTGTGTGATTGCGTCTCAAGTCGAGGGCAACCTCATGAGACTGAATCCTTAGCCTGTGGAATATGATGCTATCTCCGGTAGATAGTGTTGGAACTGAGTTGAATTATGGGACACCTCGTTGGTGTCCAAGAACTGCTCCTTGGAGTTGTAGGGAAACCACCACCCCACACACCTTGGAAATTGTGCATAGAACCCCTTTATGCATATACGCACACACAAAATCACCCTCTCCATTTTTAATTTTTTGTCTGTTTATAGAGTGCATGTAAAGTAGAACTGGCATAAAACAAATTGCTTGACAATTATAGCACAATTAGAGAATTACAAATTTCTTTTGAGAGGGTAATATTAAGCATTTCTATACCTGGATATACTTCAGGGAGCTGGTCACTTTAGAAATACAGACTCCTAGGCCATATCTCAGACCTACTGAATCAGTATGGTGTGAATATTAGGACAGGAATCTGAAGTTTGATAGGTTCCTTAGTTCATCTGGAAGCAACCCACCCATGGCTCTGCTTTCCACTAAAATTTAACTCCCTCATTTTCTTGAAGAGGAAACTGAAGCTCTCAGAAGTAAAGTGAGCTGCCAAGGACACAGCACATTAGGAATGAAGCCCAGACCAGGATGCACGTGTGTCTTCTAATCCCATGCTTGTCCCATCCCTATTTGTGTGATTAACATTCAAATTACAGGCATCATTTTCTAGAGTTTCCCAGGCTCTCTTTTCTCCCATTCTATCACCCTGGACAGGGGCACTTGGGTGGCTCAGTTGGTTAAGCAGTTGCCTTCGGCTCAGATCACAATTCCAGGGTCCTGGGATCGAGGCCCGAATTGGGCTCCCTGCTCAGCAGAGAGCCTGCTTCTCTCTCTCCCTCTGCCTGCAGCTCTGCCTACTTGTACTCTCTATCTCTCTGCCAAACAAGTATCACCCTGGACACTTCCCAGGGGTTGATTATCGGTGGAAAGTTATCTAATATGCTGTCACTAATATTGTTGCTAGTAGAAATCATGTAGAAATAGAGAAATTTCGTGCTATGGCATGTTATGTAGCACAAATGCTTGATTTCCAAATGGAACGCACAGGAGGCAAATTTTAAGCTAAAAGTCCTGTTGATTGTGATTGGAAAAATACAAAACATTTGAGCTTTTGTAGATATAAGGAACACAAATGAAGGATGTCTAGCAAACCCATTGTCGGCATAGGTGAGAGGGTACATGGCAGTTCTGGCAACAGAAAAAGAGAGTTTAGGAGAAGGAACAGGTTTAGGGAGTTCACTGATATATCAGTTATCTATTTCTGTGGAATGAATTAGCTCAGAATTTAGTGGTAGCAAGCACCACACGTTTATTATTTCCATTTCTGTGGGTCTCTGTGGGCACCGCTCAGTTGTGTGCCTCAGCCTCCAGGTCTCTTGCAGCAGCAATCAAGTTGTTGGCTGGGGTTGTGGTTTCGGTGGGAGGCTTCCAGGCTCACCCGTGGTTGTTAGCAGAAGTGGATTCATCCAGGACTGTTGTACTGAGGAGGACCTTAGGTCTTCACTGGCTGTTGGGCTCTCTCGGTTCCTTGCCACAGGGCCTCTCCACAGGGCAGCTCAGAACACAGCAGCTGGCTTCCAGCAACATGAGCAAGCAGGAGAGCAAGAAAGGGCAAGAAAAATGGAATCCAAGAGTCTTTCTGTAACTTGATATCACAAGCGACATCTCAACACTTCTGCCACCCTCTAGCTGCTAGAAGTGAGTCACTAGGTCTAGCCCACACTCAAGGGGAGGAGATTACCCAAGGGCGTGAGTACCAAGAGGTGAAGATCTTTGGGGATGATCTCGGAGGCTGCTACCCAGCCTGTGGGAGGATGAGGTGGAAACACCCGGCAGGAATTTGGGCAGCTGAATTTGAAGCTCTAGGGAGAATCTGGGCTGGAGATACAAATCTGGGAGTTAGTAGCATTTTATGGGCAAGAGGTGAAATCATGGGAATAGATAAAGTCAGCCAGGAAGAACAGTTTTTTTCTTAAGGTATCCCCTACTTACTAGTAGCTACTCATTACTAACTTCTTAGAGAAAATTCAGATTGAAAGTAAAAACAAAAGCCTGTAGGAAAAAACGAATGTCACTAAGCAAAGCTATTTGTTATACTTAACTCAATTCAAATTTTGAGATTGGCCATGAAAATTTGGGTTAGGGCATGTGGCATTTTCTGGTATGATTAGAATATTAAGATCCTCAGAAAAGCTAGTCATCCACAGAAATTCCTTAAAATAGGTGACTAATTGAAATCTGAACAGTCTCCTGATGAAGAGAAATGAAGTCTAGTTTGTCCTCTATCAGTTTTAAACTACCGATCAGATAGATCTATGTTTCCAACAAGTTTGGGTGATGAATACCGTAAATATTCATATAACATGATTACTCATGGTCATTTAAACGCCTCCTCCCACAACCACAGGACCCCTCCCCTCCATCAGCGCCCGGCCCAGGGCGTGTCACAGAAGCCTTGGAGAGCTAGAGGTATGTCACCTTGAAGGATGGGGGAACACCTCATAGTCTCCTTTGGCCCATGATCTCTCCTCCCTGTGTGCCTTTGCCTCATGCTCATCGGTTCTGCTGGAATGTTCTCCCAGACTGTTTTAGGCAGCCAAATCCTACCCTCCCTTCAAGGCTCTGCTCAAATCCCATCTCTTCCATTAAGTCTTTCTGACTGGACAAGCCCACCGCACCCACCCCACCTCTTTCCTCCCTGCACTTCTGTCTTGGTGCCGCCCATTTTGCAGGCTCATCCCCAGCCGTTTTCTGTGCTTGCTTTTGTCTTATTCATCAGGGGTTGGCAAACCAGGCCCATCCATGGGCCTAATCTCATCCCATCGCCTGTTTTTATATGGCCTGCAGACTAAGAATGGTTATTGCACTTCTAAATTGTTGAAAAACTCAAGACGACACTAGTATTTTGTTTCATGTGCATATTACGTGATATTTAAATCCAGTGCCCATAAATATTAATTTTTGTAAGTAAACTTTGTGGAAATTTGCTTTCTTTCGCCTCTCTGCCCACAAAGCCTAAAATATTTAGTGACTGTCGTTTTATGGAAAGTTTGCTGACCTCTGCTATAGACACTTGATGTCTCCCTCCTGAGAGAGGGTGTAACTTTCTGGGAGAACCCAGGGCTGACACTTTATGGTGGCTTCTGTGGGGTCTGCCATAGTGTGGAGCACGGAGCTGGTGTTTGGCAAATGCTGTTGAATGGGGCTGAGAGAGAAGGCATTTTTAATTTGTGATGGATACCATGTTATGTCCATTCTTGTTGTCCAGCCCTCTTCTCTAGTCCCCTCTGCTGTTGGGCTAGTATCTGTTATGTCTGGTAGAAAAAAAAAAAGGGAATACCAGGGTGGGTCACAGAACTCATGGCAAACACAGATGAAATGAAGTCTGGGAAGCAGAGCTTTTGTTTTGGGTGGGGAGGAACTGTTTCCTTTGGGGGATTGAGGTAATGAAAGTTATTTCAATAACATAATTTAACAGTTGTGCATGCTTTCTGCCAGAAGTACAGCTAGGCAAACCTCACCCAGGAACTTCATCTGCAAAATGTGAAGATTAAACACTGCAGTGCTGAACAAATTCTCTTCCCTGTTCGGCAGAACCCAAAACTATACACATGCACAACTTGGTTAGACTGTGTAAATGGCACCATATGGACACAGACTAGAGAGGGAAGCAGAAAAAAAAAAAAAACCAACCAACAACAACAAAAAACACAATTGTGCGACGGTGGTGGGATTATAGGAAAATACATACAAAAAATGCCATTTTCTTTAAATAGCTCAAATATTTCTCCAATAGAACCTCTGAAAATAATTAAAATGAAAAAAATCACATTCCTTCTCTAGCATGCGTACATTTTAAAGTTGTTTTTTTTTTTTTCATTCTTCCCCTTCACAAAGCCAGAATTTTACATTGAGGAATTTTTAGGAGCCCAAATATAAATACAGACACAGATATGTACAACTTTTCCTTAAAAGGAATATCTATTTATGTCATCTAAAATGCCCTTCCTTAAACTCAAACTCTCTAAAACTGTAAAATGGGAAGAACATTACTAACTTCCCACTGAACATAGTGCTTGCATAACCCAGGGTTAAGAAATGATAGTTGTCACTAAAGGAGTCTCTTCCAGTGCCCTCAACCTTGTGATTCTCACAGGCAGATATGGCAGCTCCCTCGCAGTCAAAACCTCGGGTTCTGACAATGGCTGGCATGTTGCACCTGACTCTCAACTGAATTTGGTTAAATGAATACATGAACTAAACAACAACAATAATAAGTGGGACATATATAGAAGTACTCTGCTAGCAACAGGCAATTTAACTCTACCGTCAGTTCTTTTTTTTTTTAAGATTTTATTTATTTATTTGACAGAGAGAGAGAGAGAGAGAGATCACAAGGAGGCAGAGAGGCAGGCAGAGAGAGGAGGAAGCAGGCTCCCTACTGAGCAGAGAGCCAAATGCGGGGCTTGATCCCAGAACCCTGAGATCATGACCTGAGCCACCCAGGCGCCCCCCGTCAGTTCTTTTTCAAAGCCAAGACCCATTGATTCCTATTACCTCCCAAGATGGAGCATCTAAAGCACACCCAGGCAATGGGACATGGCAGCGTTCCATCAATAGCTGGGAGCCTTAAAGCTTTCCTCAACACACAGAGTGATAAGGAAGAATGTGTGAGGTTTCTAAGTTGCCATCGTATCACCATCTTGAAAGGAAATTAACATATCCATCTGCACATTCAACAACTATTCATTGAACACCTGCTATGTACAAGGACTTGTTCTAAGTGAAGGGATATGATCTGGAACTGGAAACTGAAGCAGAGAGGCAGGGACGTTGACTAGAGCAGCTGTTGTGATCACTTTACTTCCTGGGGAGATCTTAATGACCATAGCATGCATAGGATGCATAAGACATAGGATGCAGTGTACATTCAGACTACAAAGAAGCGCAAGGAATGAATTATCCAGGATAATACCATTTGTTATGGATCCTGGGAGTGGCTCCCATCTACATCAGCCCTAGATCTTGACTGGCACTTTGTGGCAGATGGACAAAGTGGTGATGAAATGAAAAGTACCCTTGACTTGTTGTCAAAGCCATGGTTCTGAACCTAGCCCTGCCTCTAGTACTAGTTTTGTGAATGTGAGCGAGTTTCTTGACTTTTCTGAATGAGTTTATTTAACTATTAAAATTGAGACAAATATTTCCTCTCCTAAGTCTGTCTTAGTTATCTATTCCTGTATAACAGACCACCCTAATAATTAAGAGTCTTAAAACTACAATGGTATCTTTGTTCTGTGAGTTCACTGGGTGATTCTTCTGCTGATCTACCGGGCTCACACTTGTAGCTGCATTTAGCTGGCAGCTTGGTGAGGATCTCAGCTTAGTTTTTTTCATCCTGGAACTTTTTTTTTTTCCCCTTTCTCTCTTTTTATTTTAAGATTTTGTTTTTGTGTATGAGAGAGAGATTGGGAGAATGAGTGGGAAGAGAAGCAAACGGAGAAGCAGACTGTCCACTAAGCAAGGAGCCCCATGCAGGACTCAAACCCAGGAAGTTGGGATCACACCCTGAGCTGAAGGCAGAGGCATAACTGACTGAGCCACCCAGGTGTCTGGCAGATTCCACTTCTTGATGGAAGATGATAAGAAATATTGTGCTCCCATTTTTTCGGAAGTTGTGGTGAGGATTAAATGAGATGATGTATGTGATTTGGTATTGTTTTTCTGATGTAAATAGGTATGGTTTCTGGTAGCTGTCATATATGCTTTCTGTTTTTGTCACTTCAAAATTCTACAACATGAGCGGTATTTCACTCTGAGTCCAAAGCTAGTTTTTGATGCTATGACTGGTTGTATTATGAAGGATCTATTTGCCACCATCAGTGGAGAGAATCGGGGCTACATGAGAGTCTAGTTAACTCATTTCACAAAGTAATGCTTTAGTTTTCAGTAAAAGACCTAGAATCTGATTTTAGAGTATTCTTCTTAGGCTCTTGGAAATGCTTTATCTCAGCAAACTCTAAACATCTTTGAAAGCTCTTGAGGTGGTACAGGGGACAACTGGACAGTGTGTGTGTGTGTGTGTGTGTGTCTGACAAGCATCAGTGCCCCCAGTTTCGGGTCATAGTGTTTTGGTTATCCTTTATGCACTAACCTGTTTTACATGCCAGGCATCTTGTGAGGACCATGCATCAGGATGCTCCATCATCCCCTGACTAGGATCGTGGGCAGGTTTCTTAAACTAGCTAGGCCAATTGGACCCTAGTCTTTGAATTTGAACCCTAAGAAAGGTGGTAGAAGGACTAAAATAGTTGGAATTGAGTTACCCAAATGGTATTACCTTGAAGAGGTTCTCCACTTGTTTCTGCTGCCTCTACCCAGAACTGCATTAGTTCTCATTTTATTCCAGAGGCAAGTTCAATGAGCCATCTCATAACCTGATAATACGTTCAGCAATTTTTTTGTTTGTTTAAATTATCCAGACTTAGTTTTCTTGTAGACAGAGACTGCTAACACAGGTATTTATTCAGTAGATATAGAGTAATGAAAGTGGTCTGGAAGCAAAAATAGCAGAAGACTAAATGATCAAACAGTAGCCAACAAAGTAGTTATCTTTTGTAACAGTTTTCAGTACATGGTAGACATTTCCTTGAATAAGGAATACAACCTTGTCCTTAAGGGCCCATAATCCAGCTAGGGAGAATAAGTACAATAATTACAGAAAAAGATTATAATTCACCAAAACAATATATATTCTATTTGTCAATATCTGACATAGTGCTTAACATACAGTAAGCATACTATAATTATGTATTACAATTAATACATTATTAAATGAATGATTCAGTTAGGTGCAATGAAGTTCAAACAAGAGAGACATCATGAGCAAAAATTCCTCATGAACAAGGAGGAATTTGAGCAGATTATCTACAATGAGTAGAATCCTTTGAAATGAAGAGGAGGAACAAGGGAATTCTAGCCTGGACTTATTTTACAAATGGTGTTATAAACTGCGATAAGTTTAAAAAGAGGTGGCTCCTGGATCACCTGGCATCAAGAAAATCTTATTGCAAAGACATGATTTTCTGTATTTCTTACCAAATTTTGTTACTGGTAGCATGTTCCTCTATTATGTGTACTTTCCCTGGATATTGGGGGATATTTCTTACATATTTAAAAATGCATTTCTGTTCCAGTGATCTGGTTTTCTTTTTCTTTTTCTCTCTCTTACCCCTTTTGGGTAAGCCATGAAACTTATTGCCCAAAAAAGGCATTTTGTGGGGGTCTAGAGCTCCCAACAAATATGAAGAGGAAGTAGAAAGTCTTTGCTCTATGAAGGAGGGGGCCGAGAGAAAAAGAGGAGGAAAAAAAGGGCAAAGGCCAGAAGGGAGCTTTAATCTAAATCTCTCCCTCAGAGGTAAAACCCGGGAAGGAAGTTCGGAGTTGAGTTAGGAGTACCTAATAGAAATGTTCAGAAATGTTGGAAGGGGGTTTGCAGGGCGCCAAGGTTTGCTTTTTGTTTTGTGGGCAAAAATCTTAGAAAAGCCTGTGTTCAGTTGCTGCTGTGCAACATGTCACTGAGTAGAAGGTTCTAAGAGAGATTACAATGTTGCACATGCTGCTGGAGTGTAGGGAAAGCGGGCAGGGTTTCCAGATTCCACAGAGGGTGAAGAACAGTCCAGAATACTGTGGGACCTTCCTGGATCTCCAACAGCCCTGCTTCTCCTGAGCAATGATTCCTCTGCTTAGATCCCTTTCCCTGTCAGAACAACTCCCTTACCTTTCCATACCTGGGGAGCTTTTAAAAAAATGGCCACGTGGAGGTTCCACTTGGGGCTAATTTAAATCAGAACTCTGGGAGCTGGTTTGTGCGGTCAGGTGTTTGTTGTTGTTGTTGTTTTATGGTTCCAGGTCATCCTATTGTATAGCCAGGGTTGAGAGCCACTACCACGAGTATTCTAGTTATGTGTCTGGACGTAAGTTAAATATCACTTCTTCAGGAAAGTCTTCCTGATCAGTCCCAACCTAGGTCAAGTACCCCTCTTATAGATCCCCCAAGCAAGCATCCAGTATTTCTTCCTCTTGGCATTTAACAAGTGGGTCACTGTTTTTTTCAAGTCAAGTTTCCCTGTAGATTATCTGCTGTGTGAAGGAAAAAACATCTGCCTTGCTCACCAAGGAGCCAGGTTCAACCATGAACCAGTTGGTACATCGGTGGTGCTCAGAAAATTTACAACTTGCATGAATATCAACCAATGTGTGTGTGACCAAGCCACCAATTCATAAATCTGCTGAGAGAAGTTTTACAGGTGAGATCTTAAGCTACCACATACTTCGAGAACTATGACTTTAAATGGGCTCATATTTTTGACAGTTTCACTGTTTTCATCTTCAGGTTCACTTGTCGTTGTTCAGCAGGTTCATCATCCCCGTGATAACTCTGTGTGGTCAACGTCATTATTTCCATCTGGCAATCAGAAAGAGGTTAAAGACCTTGCTCAGGTCCCCACATCCTTTTATCTAGGCACAAACAATTGCAACTAAGGAAAGCCCCCTTCAACAGGATTCCTGTTTGTGCTGAGCTCTTACTTCTGGCTTGACAGCTGTGGCTGTTACACGGGGATTTTCTGGGGTCTCCAGTTCAAGCGGCGAGGGCCCAGGGAGCGATTTCCTGCCCTCCAAAGCCTTTATAGAGTATAGGCAACACTGGGCCTTATCCATATAAGGATGCCATAAATACTGTATTCTCCAAAGTCACTGTGCTTTGCTTGTCCTGGAGAGGCTGTGTGTGTGTGTGTGTGTGTGTTGGGGAGGTGAACTAGATCGTCTAGGAGAAGCCCAATCTTAGTTAGCTGTAGGCTGGCCAGGAGGACCATCCCTTCACCACCTCCATCCCAAATCTCAGCTTCCAACATTCACAGGCCTCTGAATCAGAAGGATCCCACCCAGGTACTTGCAGTATCTTGGATCAGCTTGGCTGGCTTGACCTGAAACTCAGAAGAGCAGTGCCTCGAGTAGGCACTTGACGTCCAGGACGCAAGTGGCAGCAGTGGAGACCCCTTCCACCATCCCACACCCGCCCCTGCGGCCACCGGTACCGCGGCCCGCGACGCGCCCTGCCCCAGCCTCCGGGACTCCAGTCTCCGCTGCGTGCCAGGCCGGAGAGGCGCAGTGAGGCGGCGCCGGGGAGGCGCGCGCGGCGAGGACGCGTCTCCCCTCGCGCGGGGGTCGCGGGGGCCTCCGTGGCCGCAGTCTCCAGCACGCGTTCTTGGTGCAGGTGGCGCAGCTTTCCGCGCCCGCCGGGCTTCCCAGATCACGGGAGAGGCTAATCTCGGCTCTAGACCTCCCAGCGGCAGCGAGAGCTAAAGCGCTACTCCACTTCTTCCCATTCCCCCAGCTCCTCACCCCAAAACGAAAAATCCCAGGCCGGGCAGAACCTGATCACCTCTGCCTCCTCCCAACTGCGCTAATCCTGCGAGCGAGGGAGGCCCCCGCGCCGAGGCGGTGGCTGGCAAAGGGGAGTGGAAAGGGAGGATGGATGGGGCCGAGGGGTGGGGTGGCGATGAGGGGGATGTAGGAGGGGGTGTCACTTTCTTTTTCTTTCTTTTTTTTAAAAAAGTATTTCTCTCGCGAGAAACCGCTGCGCAGACGATACTTGAAGAGGTGGGGAAAGGAGGGGGCCGCGGGAGCCGCGGCAGAGACTGTGGGTGCCACAGGCGGCCAGGCGGCCACAGCTGGGACAGCTGCGGGCGGAGCAGGGCAGCGGCCGCCGCGGCCGGGACCGAGGAACAGCCGCCGCCGCCTCGGGAGCCGGAGCCGCCGCTTCTCCAGTGGGTGCAGCCAGGGTCCCCACAGGGGTCGGGCGGCCACCGGGGCTGGAGCTGCAGCCACGGAGGCTTTTGCGTTTGCGCCGCGCGCAGGGCAGGGCAGGGACAGGGACTGGGTGAGGGGCTGTCCCGGAACGTCCACAGCTGGCGCTGGCCCTCCCCTGCCTGACAGCTTCCTGGCCCGGGGCTCCCGGTGCCGGGCTCCGCGTCAGATGCTCGGGGGGCGGTGGCAGCGCCCGGAGCCGGCCGGGGACGGCGCGGCGGGCTTCCAGCCCCGCGGCTTGGCGGAGAGGACAGTCAGGGAAGCTGGGGCGTTCAAGCGCGCATCGCGCGCATTTCGTGCCATTAAAAAAAAAAAAAACAAACGCAGCGAACTGGCCGGGGGGTTAGAACCGCTCGGGACATGGGTACTCTGCGGTGCGCTTTTCAGGCGGCGTCCGGGAGGCCGAGAGGTTGGCTGGAGCTGCGGCCGGCGGGGGCCTGGGCTTTTCGGCCAGCTGTGGACCAAAAGGTCTGCACTTACCCAAAGTAACTGCGCCACGCTCAGGCGGCGCTCGGGCTGGGCTCGGGAACGGGGACCCCAAGCTTCAGCATCCCGATGCCCTGAACGTCTCCCCCGCCTCGGCGATTTGTCTGTTGCAGCTGGCAGGGGCCGCCTGAAGTGGGAGCAGCGCCTGGAGAAGGCGGGAGGAGCCCGGCCCGGGGGACGGGCGGCGGGAGCGCGGGACCCCGGCGGCGCGGCGCGCTTCGGGGCGCAGCGGCGGCCGCGGATCGAGCCCCGGGCGCAGCGAGAGGCGGCGGGAGCCGGCGGCCGCTCGGCATCATGCGGCGAGGACGGCTGCTGGAGGTCGTCCTGGGATTTACCGTGCTCTTAGCGTCCTACACGAGCCATGGGGCGGACGCCAATTTGGAGGCTGGGAACGTGAAGGAAACCAGAGCCAGCCGCGCCAAGAGAAGAGGCGGCGGAGGACACGACGCGCTTAAAGGGTAATGGAACGGGCCAGCTCCTTTGGTGTGGGTCTCCCCTCCCTCTCCCCTCCCAAGGATCCAGATCCGGAGGGAACTGATAGGGTTGATTCTCCACACCAGAAGGATCCTTGACGAGATCTCCTGGGGGCACCTCAGAAGTGCAGGGGCCGTCCATCCCTTGCCCCGTTCGAATCTGAACCACTTCGCTTCTGCTCTTTAAAGATTGCTGCGTTAGAGGCGATGTCATGGTTGAAAGGACCCTTGGGCCATTGTCGAGGCCGATTTTTGGAGGCCAGAAGGGTTCTTTGAGGAAGAAGGGGAGGAGCTGCGACTTAGAGACGCAGAGTAGCCCGTTCCTTTCCTTTCATACCAATTCCGGTTGAGTTTAGGGGAAAGTGCCTGCCTTGTGGCCACCTTTACAGATGCTCTGTTGGTAAGGGAGCAAGGAAAGAAAGGAATTCTAATGACACTCAGGGAAGACACAGGCAAGGGTTGGCTCTCCTCTGAGTTATGCTTGCTAAAATTAAGGACTGAATTTTCTGGTTGATACTGCCTTTCTGATGTCTACCCTGGAAGCAGAGCAGGGCAAATTTTTGGAGAATTTGGGTACTTTTGGGTTGTAAGGGCCCTTCATTTCATTGGGGGCAGTGATGCTTCTGTGGCCGGCCTTAGAGGGGTGGTTTTGACCAGTGGTTTATGTGCTATGTACATGCAATTGAGCATTTCATTGGCTTCCTACCTCCCTATAACAGGAAATGTTTCGGCAGGAAATATTTAAATTAGGCAGGTTGACTGTATAAGGACTGTCAGTTCCCTGAATTGAAAAAAAGGGTGGGCCTACATTTTCCTTAAAATTGTTCAGATTGAAAGAAGAATCTGTTTTTGTGAGATTGTTTAAATTCAAGCCTCCATAGAAGCAGCAGGATCAACTGTAAATGATCCATTTTATGTCCTTGGAGGAGTCTGTCAAATGAGCCCAGACAGTATGCATACACAGAGGTTTTTATTAAGTTCTTTTCATTCTCTTTGTTGCTCCTTTTGAAGAAGGTCTGTTGCTTGATTACATGATCCTGAGTCACCAGCTGATGGTGTCCTTCCCGATTTTGTGGCTGAACGTTTCCTTTCTTCCTTTTTGTTATGGGCTGTTTTAACTACATATATGGAGTAAAATTTGTGTTTGTATGGCCCAGGTACAGGAAGAAATAGTGCACTAAACTGAAAGGACCTGGTATTGAGTCTTGGTCTAGACCAGGGAGGGACAAGGTGATGGTCAGGGCCGAGCGCTTGGGCTGAGGTAAAATATGCCTGATTTTCTGGCCCCAGGAAATAGTTATGATTAATTTAGTTCCATCTTGGTCTTTGTGGAAAATAAATCCAGGACTCCAACAATGTTGGAAAGGAAATTTGCTTATCGTGTTAAGCCTGATTCTGATCAGGCAGCAGACATTCATTGCTGTGTGCAGGGCCCATGCAAACAAGTTCAACGGATGAACTGAAACTCTGATTTTCATATGTTCTTCAAAGGACCTGAGTTAGTCTAGCATTTTTCCTTAAAAAGTATATGTTTTTGCTATATGTATTATCTTAATAGCTAAGCTTGATGGCATTGCTCCTATGGAAAGAGAGGAAGTGGGGTTTAATTTGGGGGATGAAAATCTATAGAGAGATGTTAGGCCCCTCCAGACATTTGTCTCATATCTATGTGCTGTCACCCACCAGCGTTGTTTCCTCTGGAGGCACCAACTCAGTGCGAAAACAGAAACTAAGCTTTACTTTGTTGCTTAACAGAATGTCCCTGGTTTTACTCACACCAGCACCTCTTTCTCTTGGGTTTTACTTTTTTAATGATTATAGGGAAACACCTCTCTGTGTTCCTTATAGTTTTTGGTCACTGACATAGACGTTATGCTATTGCAAACAATTCATACAGCCTTCCTAAAAAGGTGTTATTAGTAGAACAGTAATTATGAGTATGCCTCACTCTCACATTATCTATTAGGATTTACATATATATAAAGATTTTAAAAATAATTATAATTAACATTTACAGTGTAATATATCACATACTAATATAATAACAAATCTTCCTAATATAAAGGTTTTTATTTTTAGATTTCTCATGTTATCTATAAGGTGATATATATATATATTTATTATTTATATATATATATTTGGGGAGGTAAAAATAATAATTTGAAAGGATATACAATTAAAAAAATTTCCCTCTGACCTCTCAGACACCATTTTCATGTATATTTTTGTAGACCTTTTATAGGCATCTGTATCCATATACAAATATATATACATAATATATACATATACATTTGTATGTATATGTATAGCGTGTGTCCTATTTAATTACATGCAATATACGTACTGTTGTAAACCTTGCTCACTTCAGTATGTCTTTCGTGCATCCATCTGTTAATTCATATGGATGTATCTTGTGCATTCTTGTGGTGTATAGAATCCCATAATGTGGCTAGAATTGTTCCCCAATGATGGCTCTCTCAGTTATGTGAATTGGTTTGGGTTTTTTTTTTTGCTGTTCCCAAATTCTACACGCCTGTGTGTGTACATGTGCAAATTTATATGTGGCACAAATTAATAAAAGTAGAATCTCTGCAAAAAAGGTTTTCCCATAGATTTTAAACCAGTACCAATTCTGATTTTGAATTTGAATAGCATTTAAAAGGTATTCTCTCTGTTTATTGCTCTTACAGTCTCACATGACTAAGTCTTTTAACCATGCCGTGCTGTATAAATCATCAGGAAAAGCAGTTGTGTGTAACTTTTTTCCAGTTATTGCTTAAAATTTCTATTTTTGCTAGTTAAAGTATTACCAGCTTCAAAGCTAACCTCTTTGACTACAGTAAAACCTGTTTACCATTTTGATGGAAATGCACAGTTTATGAAGTGAAAGTGATTTGTAAACCCCAAGTCTGCCTGATGCCCAGTTGGTGGCAGCAACTTTCAGCACCTCACTAATATTTCCTCTAGTTAAAAGGTGCTCTAAAATCACCGGTGTCCACCGTGCACTGGTCTCATCTCTTCCACAAATACCGCCTTCTTGCCTTTCTCTGATGTGACAGGTGACCGCAGATTTTGCCTTGGTATTCTTGGGATATATTATATGTTCCTTTCCCGTCAGCACCCCTGCTTCACAGACTAGGGATCTGCCTCTTTTTTCCATCTCCAGGAGTGCAGTCCTAGCTTGTCGTCTTCTCTTCCCATCTTGTTGCAGGTGTTTTTTTTTTTTTTTTCCCTTCCCACTGGGCAGCAGAAGTTGTTCCACAGTGGAAATTTAAGCATCCTCAAGTTTCTTCCCAGCTTTCACTCTGTTTTCTTAGACTAAATTGCCAATTTCTGTTTTTACAGGAAATCCTTTTCTTACGGAATGAGTGTGGTCCCCATTCACTCTGCAAAAATTGCATTTTTCTCTATTTTGAAATGAGAATTTTGCAAGTTTCAAAAATGTTTTCAAATAATATATGTATAGTAGTTTTTCTTTGACCGGGCACTGCTTAACATGTGTGAAATGACTTTATGAGAAGTAATAAAATCCTAGCTTTATTGTTCAAATTTCAGCTCACAGGAGTTTTTCTCAGCTGAATTCTTAACTTCTGTAATTAGGCAAAAAGTGTGGGAGACGATTCGATTAAAAAAAAAAAACACAGCTCTACTTGAATAGCGGTAGTTAGGAACCACTTATTTAAGATTGCCTTATTGCCTTAGCTCTCAAATAAGGAAATATTAGTTTCCTGTCACAGGAAAAAAAAATTCTTTTTTTTTATATGTTTTTTTTTAAGATTTTATTTATTCATTTGACACAGAGAGAGAGATTACAAGTAGGCAGAGAGGCAGGCAGAGAGAGAGGAGAGAGGAGGAAGCAGGCTCCCCGCTGAGCAGAGAGCCCGATGCGGGCCTCGATCCCAGGACCCTGGGATCATGACCTGAGCTGAAGGCAGCGGCTTTAACCCACTGAGCCACCCAGGCGCCCAGGAAAAAAAATTTTTTAGAGTGAAACCCCCTCTCCCCCAAATCCCTGATAAGGTGGATTGAGAATTTCTATCCTTGTTGCTTGGTTTGTAAGTGTATGAGATGGGGTGTATGTCACACAATTTGTGCCCTTGTGTATGATTTTCTTTTTGGTTTTTGTTTATTTGTTTATTTTTTCCAGAGGTCTTGTTACCAGAAAAATACACATGGAACAGTTCGTACACAGGGTAGATTATGTGATGGCAAACTCCAAAGGATTAATTACACAGAAGTCTGTTACTAAAATAAAGAACTCTAACAGGGAATGCAGAAAAGGTTCTGTAGAGTTTATGAAGTCCATTTATTTTATAAAGAGGACTTTAAGACTTCATCTGAAGTCAGGTAGACTAATAATTAAATATGGGGAAAAGACTCCTACAATGGTATGGTTTGTCCTTGTATTTAGTGAAAAGATTAGGCTAAAATATTGCAATATCATTAAAAAAAGATATTCTTTTTTTAAAAGATTTTATTTATTAGCGAGAGAGTTCACGAGCATGGTTGAGTGAATGGAGAAGGGGACAGAAGGAGTGGGAGAATCACAGTCCCAGCTGAGCAGGGAGCCTGAGTCAGGGCTGGACCTCAGGACCCCAAGGTCATGACCTGAGCCTAAGGCAGACACTTAACTGCCTGAGCTACCCAGGTTCCCTCCACTAACCACCCCCTACCCCCCACTGCCAAAGATGTTGTGAAATAGAAGCTTTTAGCAATTGCACATTTTAAATGAGAAGATGGAGACAAAATATTTATTTATGTGACTTACTTTGTAGCATTTAAGACATAGAGATTGTTTATAA
Source organism: Ailurus styani (assembly GCA_002007465.1). NCBI lineage: Eukaryota > Metazoa > Chordata > Mammalia > Carnivora > Ailuridae > Ailurus > Ailurus styani. The sequence goes on from LNAC01000084.1 coordinate 4,758,828, forward strand.
AAATGCCTAAGCTGTTGGTATCACAGATTAATTTAAAACATACGTCAGCCTATGGTGAGACGAGGTTGAAGCTGATGGAAATGGAAGCACATACATCTCTCCAAGCTTATCAGGAATTTTAAAGGACATTGAAACACTCTCTTGTTGTTTTGTGTAGCTGAGGATTAAAAAGATTAGAGTATTATGCCACTGATGCTTATCAAGCAAAATACTGAACAAGTTATTAGGATATTTACAGAGAGTTTATTTGCTTTTTCTTTCAACAAACCAAACAACCAATGCCTTTGCTTATATCATGAAAATAAGATTTTAAATATTTTCTCGAAATAGAAAGAAACTATATTAACAATTCCTTAGCTTTTAGAAACTAACCCACCAAGTGGACCTATTCAAGCAACTTAGAATTTTTTCCGTGGATTTTTTTAAGAAAGCTGAAATCAATTAATATATCAGGACTGAATTATATGGCAGGCCTTGTTAAGTTTGATTTTTCCCATTAGATTACAAAACCATCAAAGGCACAAAAGAATCCAGTCAAAAGCATTTTAACACTAACTGATCATTAGATGGGATTTCAAAGAGTGCATTAATTCAGGAAGCCTTGATTGAATGCCAGCCTGAATTTAGCTCTGTGGAATGCCAGAGACATCTAGCTTGTAGCCTGGGAGGGCTTCACATTTGGTAGGAGAATCAGATGCATCATGACAACCAGGAGTCAAGGGAAAGGTAGCAGACAGCATGGGGTGTAGGATTAAGTAAGAAGAAATAACAGCAATATTTGTAGCAGGGATAGGTAACTTTTAGATGACATTTATGCACCAGGTACTACTCTTGGTGTTTTACATATGATAACTCATTTGATGCTCTCAACATCTCTACGGCCTGTGTTTTTTATTTGCTTTTACAGTGGTAAGAACTGAGGGGCACAAAGGTTAAGTTTTAAGGACAAATTCTTAATATTAAATTGTCTTTATTAATTTTAGTTATGGTTTTGGCTTTTCATTCCACTGGTCAAAAATGCAGGACTGACCGGTAAAATTCCACTTAAAATTCCTAATATTCCTTCGTGTTAGTTCACACCTCCCAAATATGGCTAATGATATACTAATATTTGTCAAACAAAAAGCTTGCTCTAACATTTCTACAAAGACACTAATAAAACACAGAAGGAATTATAGGATGTCAGAGTTGGTGGGGTTTTTGAACGGCACATATATTTTAGTATTATACCCTGAACTTTCACTGAGGCTGGCAGGTAACTATCACAGGTACCCTCCTTCTGCATTGCCCGTGTATGTCTCTGAGTGGGATACGTCCCTCATGATGTCATTCAGAATCTCTTGTTCTCATGTCCCGTGTGAAAACTTTCAGACTAGAGTTGCAAGAGATGTTTCCCTTTTCAGGGGAAACAGTACGTGTGTTAAGTTTTTACCAACATGACAAGTAATGTAATTCTTCCTGTTTCATTTTTTTACCTCAGCCACCTGTAAGCTCAGAGCCATTAATATAATGTAACTTTTACATTAAATTGCAATAATAATGGTGAAGATTAGCAAGCTCTGATATATCACTCAGTAGTACACTTTATGTACTTTAATTCATTTAATGTGTAACTTCTTTATGAGGAAGATTATACCTACTTGCCCATTTAATACGTGAGGAAACTGAGGGAGGCAGGGTTTCAGTAATTCCTCCAGGAACCTACACTAGTAAGCATTAGGCAATCTGGCCTCATAGTCTGTGCTCTTAACCAATCTATCTTGCTGCTTCCCAATTATAATAAGTCTTATACCTGGGAAGTTTCTTTCTCCCATATTCTTGGTATCTTCATTTCCCCAGAATCTTCTCCCATCACTGCTGTGGGTAAGAGTTAACATCTATTGAAGGCAAATGTGGTCACGTGACAAGGGAAACCTCACTGTGGGAACAGGGTTCTTCAGAAAAGCCTTCACAGTGAGAGTCTATCAGGGTTGGCAAACTGTGGTCCAAGCTGCCTGTTCTTGTAAATGAGATTTTGTTGAAGTAAAGTCATGCCCACTGGTTTATGTAGTATCTATTTCTGCTTCCATACTGCTGTGGCAGAGTGGAGTAGTAGAGACAAAGTATGGCTGGAGAAGCTGAATTATTTGCTACGTGGCCCTTTACAGAAAAAGTTTGCCTAATCTCTGGTTTATGTGATAAATAAGTGACCATCGACTGAGAACTCAGAAAGGTCTGAGAACTTTCTGAAGACAGAGTTCATGTTTTATTTATCACTAGGGAGACTGAGGAACTGGGCACATGGTAAGTGTTCAATAGACAATTTTTGATTGACCAATTTTGCTTGGGTAAGGTAAATGATATAAATTAGAGCTTGGAGGAAATAGAGGAGAGAAAGAAGGAAAAATCTGAGTGTAAAAAGCATGTAGTGAAAAGTATGAAGGCACTGAAGGACACTGAGTACATTTGGGCAAGGTTTGCCCTTCACAACTTAAAGGGGAAGAGTTCATAATGTAGCCTAGGAAGGTAGTGCCCCCTGGAGTTGTGCAGTATGCAACTGTGTGTGCCTGTCCATAGATTGTGACACTGTCAGGGGTGGGAGAGGGACTGAAGGACACAGAATATTACGATCTGGCTGTTGTGAAAGGTGAGGATGATGAGCTAGAAAAGGATTCTAAGAGGGGAAGATGAAGATATCAGACCTTGCAGCTCTGGCTAAAGGTGTGTGGTTTACAGAGTAAGGAGGCCAGATGCAAGGAGGTTGGGAGGCTAATAGAGGAGTCATGGTGAGAGTGGATGGTGACCTGAATGGTGGAGGGGGTGAAGAGGAGGCTCAAGAAGTGTTCCACAAGTAACACGAGCAGTACTTGACCACTTGGCTGGTCAAGAAGTGAGGTAAAGGGGAGGCACACCTAGGATGCCCCCACCTCTATGTACCTTAAACCTTATTATACCTAAAAACATTACAGCACCATGGATGAGAAACTAAAGAGAAACGAGCCATTCCTAGTCCCTCTACTACCAGGAAAAAAGCTATTTTCATTTGTGAGTGTTTTGATTTTCTTATTGCTACGTAACGAATTACCCCAAACTTAGTGGCTTAAAACAACAATAATTTTATTATTTCTTATGATTCTGCAGGCCAGGAATTTGGACAGGGCACAGTGGGGAATCTCGTCTCTGCTTCCCACAATGTCTGATGGGGCTGGAGTGAGCACGATGACTTCTTCACGTGTATTTCTGGTTCCATGGACTGGCGCCTGCAGCCCTGTTTACTTTGGTGTGGTTAATCTAAATGGATGGACAGAGGAGGGGAATAAAGGAAGCGAAGAAGTTACTTGTCAGGCTGTGCTGGGTGCTTTCCAGGTTTTAAAGCTCTCCAATGCAGTCTCCTGCCTGGGCCTTGTCTCTGGGGATAGAGCCACTGAGGGTGTTTTTTCAAGTGGAGAAACTGAGCCCTAGGTACAGTGATCAGGCCTTGCTCAGGGCAAGTGTACTTTGGAGCAGGATTTGAACAATAGCCCCCGACCCTTGGTCACATGCTTTAACCCCCATGTTGCCTACAGAACTGACCTGAATGGCCGAGGGCTAGCTGGAAGGGCTCAGATGGGCTGATGTGATCAGTGTTGGCTGGGTTCCTCAGTTCTCCTCCATATGGTCTCAGATCATCTCCCTCTACACGTGGCCTCCCCATATGGACTCTCAGCAGTATAGCCGTGCTTTTTACAGTATACGTCAGAATCCCAAGAACACAAAGGCGGAAGCTACCAGACTTTCTTCAAACATAGCCTGGCGTAGTATGACCTGGAATTCCATGCAAGTCACAGGCCATCCAGATTCTAGGGCATGGACTGAGACAGCCTACCTCTTGATGTGCAGAGCTAGCGTGTGTCTGCAGGGAGGGGAGGCATTTTGGGGGGACATCTTTGGAGACTAGCTACCACAGTAAGGCAATAGTTTTTTGAGAAGGATAATCAGATGTTTTAATCCTACCTTGATCCAGTGGGATTGACTGACTTCTGCATTGAAGATGCTACATTATATTTTGCTACTGTAACTTCAGAATGAAAAATGTGACATGAACAATGTGTCTTCATGATCTGTTAGATTAATGTTAAGGACATTGTTCTGAACTTGTCCACAGTTCTGCATTTAAAGGACTCACAAACCCCATGAATAAGATCGTAGTCCCTAACAAACTGGCAAATTTTGTTTTTCCAAATATAAGGACTTTTAAAAATTTTTTTTATTAACATATAATGTATTATTTGCTTCAGGGGTACAGGTCTGTGAATCATCAGTCTTACACAATTCACAGCTCTCACCATAGCATATACCCTCCCCAATGTCCATAACCCAACAAATATAAGAATTATAAAACACCTGACATCCCCTCCCGCCCCTTTTTCCTTTAGTTTCTAAGACAGGGACCAGTTTCATGCACAATCATTTTAATTTATTAACTTAAATATTTGGTGTGTTTTGCCTTCCTTCTGTATGGGATTTTGCTTTCAACTTCTACTAATAGCCTCATATTTACATATCTGTTGGTATAATTTGCCTCAAAAACATTTTGGGGGGATCAGGGATTATAATAGATCAATAAAAATAGATATGCAATTGCCAATAGACGGTATTGTAGCAAACTGAACTCTGTTATTTCTGCCATAAATGGAGTAGCCACATTGTTAATAGGATAAAACTGGATTAGGAATACAGTCAAAGTTGTATTGTGGACCCAGTGCTCTATTTTAACAAATCCTACTTTTAAGTTCTTGTGACTTTACCACTTTCTCAAGTGGCTTTTTTGTTGTCGTCGTCGTTGAAATTATCACTGAGTCTATTTATTCAGCCCTTCGGAGCGGAAGGGAGAGAGCAAAATTCCCTATGTCCACCATTCCCAGCCAGAGATGTATTCCAGACAGCAAGCAGGCTCCGAGTTAGGAGAGCTGCTCCATTAGACAAGTGATTTGGTTCAGTGTTTTGAAGGGTTGTGAATTCCTAGACCATCAGTCATACTTACATTCATATATAAGTATCCAAAGACATCTAAGTCCAAATATAGTACAACCATTTTATGATGTTGGTGTTGGGAGACAGGATTTACGGGGACCCTATGGGCACATTATGTCGACTGTTAAGTTCGTGATTTTGAACTGAAGCATAGGAATATCTCTATTAATCAAGGTAATGTATTCCAGGGACAGGGTTTGGTTTTGTTTTGTTTTTCTGTTTCTTCTCCTTTTCCTCCTTCCTCTTCCTTTTTTCCTTCGTCATCACCGTTTTCTCCTTCATCATCATCATCATCTCATCTTCCTTTTCTTCTTTTTGTAAGCAACTTCAGAAGCTGACCTATAAATAAAATAGGGATAATAGGAATACCAAATAAGAGTTAAGACATTAAGAAAAATAAATTGTAAGTAAAGTATTAAATTTTTACTTGGCAGTCTCAGGATGTGGAAAAGAATAATGGAGGTAAGGATTTTGTTAGGAGAGGGAAGGAGAAAAATAAAGGAGTTCGGAGCAGAGAACTGGGAGAAAGTTCTAGGGTGGAGAGTCTTATCAGCCAGGGATCTGGGATGGACAGAACAGGTGCAGGGTTCTGACAGATACAGATGTCTGTCCCCTCAATCCAGGTGACCTGTGGCCTTGACTAGCCTCTTAAGGGGACTGAAGGCTTTGGAGGAGTTGGCATTGAAAGAAAGACACTTGGATGTCAGAAGAGATTCCTACAAAAGCATTTAGAGGGATGCACTGGAAAAAGCAGGTGAATCCATCACGTGTGATGAACCTGTGTATATGGTGCCATGTAAAGTTTGGTTTATCCCCCTCTTCCCATGGATAATGGTTTATTGTCCACCATTTCTCCTACCCATTGGTACTAATTTAAAACATTGCGTAATCAGACCCGAATAGGTCGGTGCCTTTGATGAATAACTTTTAAAGACTCTTATTTGAATTTTTTTGCATATGTAATCATGACTCAGATCTTCCTTTGTAGTCAGATCATCTGTCTTTACAAAAGTATTATAAATTAGCATAATAGTGGGACAGACTTCAGAAAATTACAAATGCTGAAACTAAGGCCCAGAGAAAGTTCATTAAAAAGTGCTCAACGTACCTATTCTCTTCCACTGTGTGGAAGCTGAGCCACAAACAGTGGCAAAAGACAATTTAGGTCAGAGTGCGTCGTTGGGCACAAAATCACACCTCCTCTTTGTCTTCGTTTCTTTGAAAGGGTAACTGGTATCTCTAAGTCCTCACTTGTGCTTCAAATAAGCAAACCTCCTATACCATGTGGGTGTGGACATTTGTCTTGTCCTCATTTATTTGGACTTAGGCAGTGCCATCGGTCGCTCAGTGGTCAAACCTGATAGGAAGCTGGGCACTAGCTCTTCAGTGCTACCTTGGTGTCTGTGGAAGCCTTCATATTAGGTGTGGTTGAGTCGGATGGGGCTTTCCAAGGGAGGGAGTTGCCAGTTAGGGTAGTGGGGGTGGGGTGGGAGAGTGAGAAGGGGAATCTTCTCTGGAAGTCTGAAGAGTAACCCCTCCCCCCACCATCACTGCACTCACACTTGTAATCTTGTAATTGGCAATTAGAGTGTCAAATGTCCAGGGTTGGGCCATGGCAATTCTAGGTGTGGAAGCTCAGACTCTTGTCTCGTTATTGCCTGACTCAGTTATCCAGACTACTAATTTAGATTCCATGTAAGAAGTATACCAATGAAGAAAAAAATCTTAAATTTTTGTCTTGTCTTCCATATCATCTGCCCCGATAACTTTGTAGAACATCTCCCTAATCCAAATAACAACTATTTATTGAGCATTAACAGTGTTTGAATTGGACCTTATGTTTAACTCCTGGAATGAACGCCCCATCTCAGGTCTGTTGATACGATTATATTCTTTTCAGTGGTTCTAGGCAGAACTACATTTGGAGTGTCTTTCTCTCCTTTTATGGGTGGGGTTAATGTCCAAGGTGATGTGGACAAGTGCTTTAGAAGGAGGGACTTGATATGCAGTGTTCAAGCCGACAAATAGTTTTTAATCTTTCACGGGCTGCTGCTGCTTCACACCCCAGAGGTTAGGCCACTGACCTCAAGTTTGAAAATTTTATATCCCATTACCACCCTGTGAGCTCTGTACTCCCCAGGGCCACATAGTTGATGTTTTAGCTGGAATCTGAGAAAGTGTCTGAACATTTCCTGAAGAGTTGGCTAGGAGTGATTTGGCAGTGCAGTCATAAAAACCCAGAGCGAGTGGCTGGGGTATACGTTATAATTACCTCACATTGTTTCCTATTTGAGCCTGGTTGTGGGTAGCAGGGTACAGTGGTATTGCTTGTGAGACTATATTTTAAAGGACCAAGGAGTCATTTTCAATGAACACTAATAATCTTGGCCATGTTTTTAGGGAGGCTTAGAAGAGTGGACATACACATGCCTGGAGGCAAATCCTGGCTCCACCGCCTGCTAGGAAGGAACCTCAGACAAGTGGTTTGACCTGTTTGACTATCAGTTTCTCCACTTGTAAAATTAGATTATAATACTTTTCTGGATTGTTCTAAGATTCAAGGCGATAACACATTTCAATTTCTTAGTATAGTGCCTGATGTCTTCAGCTACAGTGATTCAAATTCTGCTGGGGATAAAAGTAAAGAGGGGGTGGATTTATACAAAGAGACTGGATTTTTATGGTCAAAGCAAAAGGTTAGATAATCGTTAGTATCTGGAGACCGCGGTCTCAACGTCCTCATTGATTATTTTCAGAAACAGAGGGAGCAAACTTGAACTGCAGACATTTAAAAATTATAATTTTAATGGAAACTCACTTTGTTAGTGGCGACCTGGTTATACCTAAAGAGAGTGTGCTGATAAGGCTTTAATTTTTAAATTTCCCCTTCCCTTAAATTGTGTTATCTTTATTGGGAAATAAACTTACTGACTGCAATTCCTTATCAATACACCCCCCGTCAGCTCCTCCAGAGAAGTTTGTATTTTTTTACTGGTAGCTCTGGGAACAGCACTTGTTTCCTTCCTGCTGGTCCCTTCTTTTGGCACCACTCCCGTCACTGTGCCCATCACTGTGGCCAAAGAAATGGGGCATTTGGTTGGCCAGGCCTGAGTCATGTGGAATGGGTTTTAAGAAGTAGAGGGGCGCTATGTGGTCGAACACAGTATCTGCACCCAAACTGTGGAAAGCTCCCTTTCCATAGACCCAGAACCCCTTCAACTCACTCTATCATTACTGTTCCCACTGGGCGCTTTGTGGGCAGGCCATCTTACGTGCTTTGGGGATAGGCTGACTCAGATTGGCCACCTCTGAGAAGAGCCATGGCCTTTGCTCCCCAACTGAGCATTTCCTTCCTTTGGCTTCACGCCCTGCGGCAACGTAATGCTCATTCAGTACAAAGGATTCTTCCTTGTCGTTGTTTTTCTTCTGTGCCCAATTTCTCTTGAGAAATTGAAAATCTTCTTTTTTCCTTTTCTTTTAATGATTCCCATTTCAATTCTAACAGGAGTTGACTTTTAAGAGATATTAAACTATTGAGCATCTGGGAAAGTGGAACAGAAACATACATTATCTTAATTTAGGAAGTGCTTTGGTAGAGTTCCTATACCCTGCACCCTTACATACCGACCTCTTGTTAACCAATTGGCAATAAACCCTAGGAAGTCGTGGTTGCTTCATGTTCATTCACAGGCTGTAAAAATAAGACTGCCTTAAATAAGGAATGGTTTAAACAGATAATAGTTATTTTTCTGTTTGTCATTAAAAATGTTCAAATTACCTAATACCTCCCATCTCTCTGGGGTATAGCACACCATCACCAATACAGTCGATGTTTATAAAAAACCAAAAATATACAAACAAACAAACAACCAGGTACTTTCTCTGCTCTATTAACTTCCCAGAAAAGAAAGAAACCCCAAATAACGAAATAAACTTTTCTTTTTAAACTTTTGAAAACCTTTCAGGAATTTTACAAGAACATACGAGCCATTTTTTCCTCCTTTTTTTGGTCAGCAGTTCTGACTGTGTGTAGAGATTTTTGAACATCTGACAGTTCTAGACAACGGACTCTAAAATGGGGTTATTTTTTTATTTTTGAGTTTTTTTTTTTTTAAAGATTTTTTATTTATTTGAGAACACAAGAAGAGGGGAGGGGCAGAGGGAGAGGGAGACACAGACTCCCTCCCAGATCCCAGGACCCCAAGATCATGACCCGAGCTGAAGGCAGACGCTTAACAGGCTGGGCCTGCCAGTCGTCCCTAGACAAGAGTCTAATTTGACCTTGCACTGACTCCTTTGCTCATTTGTAATTGGGTCCCTCTTTGAAAGTAGATCGTTTAACACACATTCTCACATTTTGAGGAGTCGGAAAACATACCAGGATTCCTTGCTAAATGATTTTCTCCTTCTGTTTCCTATTTCCCATGACTGTAAGAATTCTTCCATTTGTGAACAGAGAAGTCAACATTCAGCCCTTTGATGGATGGATACAAATTAATCCCCTTTCCCTCAATCTCATCTATTGTTAACTGATGAGTTTATGTTGGTCATAAGGAAAGACAAGGTATACTTATGAAAATGGATCACGTCAAAAAGCAGTTGTAATGCCCAATGAATCCCAACCCCCGGCTGACATGCTAAGTCACTCGCACAAGTGTGGTTAAGTCTTCTGTTCTTGGATTCCTTGTCTAATGAACGTTAACTTTCTTTAACAGCTGCAGAGAAACATTTTGGTTAGTTCTTGCTCTTTGTTTAAGATGATAAACATCTTGGGATTGGACTGTTATTATTTCCAAATGGGGATCCCCATCCCACTCAAGAATGTTGAGTTGCAAAACAGATAAAAGCGGGTCGTCATGTCAATGAAAAAAGAAAACAGCGTGTGTTGTCATGGTGGCATTATAGGAGAGGGTGGTTAGCAGAATGAACTAGGCTGCCTACTGCTGCAAAGTTGTTGTTTTAACTTTCTAATATGGGGAATTTCAAATATAGACAAAACTAGGGAGAAGAATGCCATGAAGCTCCAGGTTTAACCCTTACCAGTTAACAGTCAATCTTATTTTATCCAATTCTTTCCCCCACCACATATTATTTTGAAGTAAACCCACGAAAAACTAATGAATTTGTTGTGAACATCTCAATATGTACCTCTAAAAGATAAGGACTCTTTAAGTAACATAAACACAATACCACTTTCACATTGAAAATTAGCGTTCACTTTTTTAATACCCTTGACTATCCAGTGAGCATCATTTCCTTTCTTAGAGATTGTCACTATGTTGAAGTTTTGTGCAGGCTTTGAGATCCCACTCTGCCTAATGATAGCTTACAACACGAATGTCACACCTTCCCCAGAACTTACAAAGTTTGTAGAGGACAGTGCTGGCATCACTCAGGCTGAGAGGGAACTCTTTTGGGTTGGATTTCAGGGAAGAGATATGCTGGCAGTTGAAATGGGAGTTGCCATGTTGTCTGTGTAATGGACAGCATGTTGACAGCCTCTGAATTAAGTCATAGAGATCTGAAACTGGAGGGTTTTTTAGAACATCGTCTGGGTCACCCTGGTCTTTATGTTGCTCATTGTCTTCCTGAGCCAGATCCCACAGTTGTCTGTATGATCTGATGGTTTTCCTCGAACTGCCTTTTAAAAAGACAAGTCACACCCGTATTCAATTACACGTACGAAACATATTCCAATGGCAGTAGGTTTTGAATTGTCCACATTTTGAATCTCTACCTTTCCTCTCCCTACTCTTCCAAACACTGAACATATTAACAGCTGACTCATAATTTCACTAGAGGGAACGGGATAGGATACTCACCACACAGAAGCACCGGTCTATAGGAGTGAGTGTTTCTGAAAAATGTGTTCCTTCTACCATTGCTTTCTTTTTCCAATATGCTTTGGAAGATCTGTCTTAAAATGTTTGTTTTTGTAGACCCAAGAAAAGAAAATCAAAATACAAAAAATTAAGCATAAACTAGTTTATATAAATGAACACATTCTTGTTGGGGTATTTATGGAAACATCTTTCTAATCTCTAATCTAAAAATCTCTAGTACTGACCTTGGAATGTTTTATTAATAAATTCTTTTTGTTTTTAATTAGTGATTTATGACATGTTTCCATTGTGTGACCTTTGAGCAATTACTTCACTTCTCTGAATTTCAGTTTCCTCAACTGAAAATGGGCACAGCAATATATTTTCTTAATAGGACTTGGGAGAAGAGTCATATGACCGCTTTGTAAGTTATAAAGCTCTCTGAAAATTGGCAATTATTATTTTTAGTCTACAGTGTATCTTCACATGGACTAGATAAATTCCGGATTTCGTAAAATTTCCTCAAATTTAAATTACCCTATTCTTGTTAAAATTTTTCCAGAGATCTAAATGTTTAGAGATAAATGCTTACAACTTTGCCTCAATTGCAAAGTTAAAAAAAGTTGTCAAGTTCTCGATCCCTCATATTGTGAATCGTTAATTTCAATGAAACAATCTCAATAACTGCATGCTTTTAGCTGACTTTCTCTGACTTTTCAGAAACTTAAATTCGATAAATGATTTGTTTTCTATTTCTTTGTTCCGTTAGCAACAATATTGCTTCTGTTCTGAAGAAAAAGTTTAGTAGATAAGTGTATTAAAAGACGCATTGCCTGTTGACTCCTATGAAATAAAGTTTGAGGCACAAGGTTTCTGAAATCTTTGTAGCTGTAAAATGTTTCTAAGTGATTCATCTGAAACATGGAAATATTTCACTCTCAGACCCCATGAGTTCTCTGTATGGGTATCTTACCTATTTGACTTTCCATTTTCAGTTTTTCAAATTAAAAAAAGTGGATGAAATGATTCTGATTTCTTAGTAGTAAGTATCTTTTTCATTATTTTGTTTTTTAATTTCTTATAAACATTTACCTTTTCAACAAAGTAAATGCTCACTACTCTGACAGAATTCTCTGTCACTTTTGTCTTAGTCACAGGTATATTTAAAACCCTAAACCTTCATTTACCACTTAAGATTCAGGTCTTGTGCTAGGTGCTGGGTTGTAAAGATAAATCTGAATTTTCTATCTTTAGAGAACTCACATTGCAAAAGATAGGGTAATTATTGGATTCCAGGGGGATCTGAAATGCTTGAGTAACTGGAGTATGAGATTCAGGCCACCACATAGACTTCAAAACTGATCTGCTTCTTTGCTTCATCTGGAAGCCAGTCTTTCTGGAAATGGCTCACTGAACTCTCGATCTGTGAACCAGTCCAGGATACTGATCTCATCTTATAGTTGCTGGTGGGCTGGAACCTTCTGGTCTCTAAAGAAATAAGGTATATTAAGGATTAGAATATCCAGTGACTCCCCAGTTGTTGTTTTTATTTGAGTATAGTCGACACACAATGTTGTACTAGTTTCAGGTGTATGCTCGGTTTTTAAATCCCTGATTTATTGGCCTACTGGATCTTCTCTGTTGGCCCCGACGGGGGTGGGGAGCGGTGCTGGGCCGGCACGGGGCAAGCTCTGACCCCAGCTGCCCTCTCAGGACTGTGGAGTGGCCTGAGTTTAAGGTGTTTGGTTCTCACAGCTCACTGGCCAGCTTACTGTAGCTGCAGGGACCATGAGTTTGAGTAGCCAAGTTTCCTTCTGGTTGCCTGCCGTGGAATGTGTTTTCCCATAGAAACAACATTTTAAGTTGTGGTCAGGTTCCCAGACCAGCCTACAATAGCCTATTTAGCTGATAGAGACTGCTGTTTGACTAGCCTGGGGACCAAACCACCACCTATTAACATTGTTTCTATTGGAAAAGCTATCCCAAGTTTTAAATACCAATAGAGAAATGACATGTTGGAGCTCTACCTGTTTGTCCAATTGGGAGCTGCCAGTCCTCAGGACTAGAGTACGGAGTCTTTGTGCTCTACCAGTTCCTGAAGGACCCCATTCTTTCCCCTAAGCCTGACCCCGTTGGTTGGTTTTCCTGCCTTTCGTGGGGCTGCCAGGACATTCAGAAGGTATTATTATCTCCCTGGACAGAGTTCTTGGTTTGAGAATTTCTGGGAAGTGGTGAGAATCGTGGTTTTTTCTGTTGGTGGTAAAGACAAGGGAAGGGAGCAGTTGGAACTGAAGGGAGCAGTGAATTCCCCAGACACCATTCTGCCTTTCACCATGCCGGGTTCTGGATCACCTCCTCAGTTTACTTGTTTGTGTTTCAATCATTTCTACGATTTCGTCTACCCTTCGGTGAAGTACAACAACCCAAAGAAAATGTTGCCATAATCCTTGAACTCATAGGTAAAGTCAAGGGGTTGTAGACTTCTGGAAAGCAGTTTTCTAGAAGCACCATGTGTTTTCATGGTGTCATTGGTCAAACCTTCTCAGATGCAGGTGAGATGCAAATTTGAAACTGGCTCATTTTTTGGTTTTGAGGCAATCCCTCCTCCTCGTTATGGAGTCAAATAGTAAAGTTCCAACCTCAGAAACAAATACGTCTCTCCCCATTGTAGACGGGAGCACCTTCTATACAACTAGCCACGGAGGGGTTCGGTGATGCTGCCTGGCCAGACACAGCTCTCCCTCCCTTAGAGAGCAGTAGGTTCAATAAAGACTGTGACAGCAAGTTAGTCCAGTCATTGCCTTTAGAAGCTTGGGGCCATTGGATGGTTTAGTGGTCAGTGCAGGCTTCTGTGTTCTAGGGCTGTTTAATCTAGAGTCCCAGAAGCAGAAAGTACTCAGAGCCCCAGCAGGATTAGGACCTGCTGTTCAGAGTGGTGCTTCTGGTCTTTGTGGTTCAGTGTCTGGTTTCCTGTTGCAGTGTACCCTGTGGCTTTAAACTCTTTCTCTCCTTCCTCCTCCTCTTCTTCTCCTCCTTCAAAAACCACACACTCACATACACACACCATTCCAGTCACCTATAAAAGATTCCAACAAGTTTAAATTGGCTGCCAGTCTAAAATGACTTCCCAGATTTAGGGGAACTGTCTTTGCACCTTTCTGTTTCTTCACTTGTCATAGGTTGTATGTGTGTGTGTGTGAGTGTGTATGTGTGTGTGTGTGTGTCCCTTTTATGGTGACCTAAATTCTTGGGCTTTTAAGTTCTTGGACTGTGTCTTTGGATCAACACAAAATCCCCACAAAAGCAGTGTAGGGAGCACAGCAAATGAAACTGTTGATGCAAACCCCTCTCCATTGTGCCTGTTTTGTGAGTTACCCCACTCAGCAGTGAGGAAAGTGATCCCCCAAGTACACCTCCAGGCAGACCTTTCAGCACTGCTCCGTGAACTTCGTGACGCTTGTCTTTAGGAATTGGCTACACATGGCTGCTGCCATCTCTGGCCTCGATCAGTTGCAACAACCTGTCACAGTGAAATGTGCACCAGTTTGTGAGCTGAAAACCTTTGTGCAGTTGCTTTGGGATTTTTGTTTTCTTTTGCCAAAGAAATAAATAGAATCATATATCCATATATGAGTTTTGTCTCCATTGAGTAGTGGAGGAAATATAGTGATCCCTGAACTATAAATATTGATAACTTCACTGATCACAATAAGTGAACGATCAGCACATCAGCAAAATAACCAAGGTATGAAACCATTATACATGACTGTTTTGCTAACGATAGCCTTTCAAATAGGTATGAAATATTTTTCTTTTAAACAGATTAATTTGTAAGAAATAGTTTTATTGGATGGTTTCCATATCAGTGGCATTTATAGATGGCCTATTTAGTACATCAAAGACATAGTATTAATCTTTGTTAATTGTGCTTTGTACTTACTAAGGCACTCAGTCAGTATTATCTTGTATGCTTCTAAATAGACTCCAGGATATTCTAGGCATGATGGACATTGTTTCTCTGCCTGAAGAACTATTAGTTTTGGAACAGAGGGGGTAGGGGCAGGTTTCAGGGGTGAGAATCTAGACATAAAATTATTTTAAAAAATATGATTACAATATAGCATATGTGGGTTTGGGGAGATATATCTGGAATTGTGTTGGTGGGTTGAAATGTGGTTGGAATTAATTGAGAAGGAGGACTACCACTATAGGGGGAAATGAAATTATACATTAAAAGGAAACATGGAAGAAGCATCTGGATTTAGCATGTATGTCCTGGAGGAGAGGCGAATGCATGAGTGAGGGCTGAGATGTTAAGGAGAAGGAGTGGGACAGGAGGGTGGAAGTTGGAGGTGTAGGTGAAGATGAGGGTAGGCTGATTAGTTCTACCTGGCAGAGATCTGAAGCTGATAGTGAGATGTTTCACGTCTTAGGGAGGGTGAAGGTCTATGTTTGGAAATTAGGAGCACAGAACTAAGCATGGTGAACATGGAAAGATACTTAGCTACATTGTCCTAATGAAATAGGAAGGAGGAAGCCAGGAAAAAAACAAAGACAAGAACAATAAAATGTGGTATCAGGGCAGCAGTGAAACACCAAGATTGAAGGAAAGGGTTTGCCTGAGGGTTTCTGGAAGGAGGTGGGCGGGGGATGGGCACTAAGGAGGGGACCAGTTGTGATGAGCGCTGAGTGTTCAGTGATGAGTCACTGAATTCTACACCTGAAACCAATTTTACTATATATGTTGACCAGAATTTAAATAAAAACTTGAAATAAAATATCAGGGGGTTTGCTAATAGAAGTAGAGAATTTAAGAGGAATTTCAACAGTGGGATGGAATGAAACTAATGATTCCTCTTAGCAAGTGGGAAACATCAAGTAATAGCTCAGAGAGGTTTCTGCTGAGCCTGCCCCGGACGATGGGGAAAAGCACCATTGTAATGGACTCCTAGCTCTCTAGGCTGACCTTGATGTCCCTGTTTTACCTGCTGTATTCACACTCTGCATATTTGCCTGTCATCTTCCAAAAGCAAAGACTGTGTCTTAATCACTGTTAAAACCCAGAAGAGTATATTTATAATTGCATGGTTGCAGTATTATTTTACTTTTCAAGAAACTTTTCAAACTGTAGAACAGTTTTAGGTTAACAAAAAATTAGGAGGATAACATTTCGTGAAGTAGGTTGGAGAGGTTGGCTGGCTTATGCCTTCAAGGGAGGAAACCAGAATTGTCCGAATCCCAGCCAGTGTTGACCCAGACAATCCAGAAAGGAGTCCCTGGGTCTGCAGGGCCCCCATGGAAGCTTAAGGAGGCCACGGAAGCCGTTTTCATTACCAGGGTTTGAAGTTTCATTACTTGAGATGTTGTGACTGGCAGTTGGGCTGGAATAGTCACATGTGGTATTCAAATCACTGCTAGTAGATGTGACATCTGCCTTTAGCAAGAAGGGCCAGAATAAAGGCACCTAAGGAAGGGGGCAGCTTTGCAAAGTTTATTGGAGTACTAGTGGAACCCCTCATGAGATAGTACTCATTTGTTTTATTTTATTTTTCTTTTATTTCTTTTCTTTTTTTTCTTTTTACCTTGATTAAAAAAAAAGTCTGTCAAAAAACTATTAAAGTCATGGTGTATGGTTGACAATATATGTAGCTCATTTGTGTATTATAGTTTTTTCATGATCGTTCACATTTTCTGAGAGTGAAAATTATTATTTTTAAAAACTCGAACAGTAGAGTATTAGGATATTACCTTAAGGCATGTTACATGGACAGTTGAGCACCCTTTATTTTTGTGGGGGCATAGGCCTTTTGATACCCCTCCACACTTATATTTAAGAGGACTAAGTCAGGGCGCCTGGGTGGCTCAGTGGGTTAAAGCCTCTGCCTTCGGCTCAAGTCATGATCTCAGGGTCCTGGGATCGAGGCCCGCATCGGGCTCCCTGCTCGGCAGGGAGCCTGCTCCCTCCTCTCTCTCTGCCTGCCTCTCTGCCTACTTGTGATCTGATCTCTCTCTCTCTGTGTCAGATAAATAAATAAAATCTTTAAAAAAAAAAGAGGACTAAGTCATCATTCTTCCCCTCACATTTCAAAAAAGNCTCTCTCTCTCTCTCTCTGTGTCAGATAAATAAATAAAATCTTTAAAAAAAAAAGAGGACTAAGTCATCATTCTTCCCCTCACATTTCAAAAAAGCAGGCAACTCTCACATGGATAGGGTCAGCCTCATTAACCTTTACCTAATGCTTAGTATTCTTCTTGCCCAAGGATTTAATCACTTCACATGCGTATGAAATAAGAGCCCCCTGAAGTTGTTTTTATTACCCCAGTCTTGTCTGAAAGGGAATTTGAACTTGGGATAGGAAGCAGAGAGGCTATCTTGCCTGTAAGAGAGGCCAGACTTGCAGAAGTGGATTCTGGCTAAGGAATGTGGACACGCTGCAGACATCTTGCACAGAGGCCAGTTCCTGCAGTGATGTGGTCAGACATGGCAAAGCCCAGCTGTTTGCTCCATCGAGAGGGGCTTTTGCTTAGCCCACACAATCTCTGAGTGCTGTCTGAACTGGATCCGAATATTCAGCCTGCTGAGGCTCACCCGTTCCCCAGAGAGATTGGAGGTGGGTTGTTGTAGAGCACTGTGTGCAAAACAATTGGTAAGAGAAGTTCCAGATAAAGACTTAGCAATTAAAACAATGTAACATACAGTTAAGTGGTCTCTAAATGTACTTTCCTCCCCCCCCCAAACTATTAGAACGCTGGTAAAAACAATTAATGCTAAACTAGTGGTTTATTGATGGACATTTTGTGGCCTTTGTTACTCATACGCTAATGAGTGCTATTGGGTGGAATACCGTCTTGCCCCCAAATGCATCTCTGCCTTAACATAGGGGTTAAGAGAGTGTACTCTGGCGTCAGGCTTCCTGAGTTCCAATCCCCATTCTTTACTCCCAAACTGTGGGAACTTGCTGGTTTGTTTAACCTTCCTAAGCCATAGTTTTCTTAATGTTAAAGACAATAATAATAGAACTTACCTCAAAGGGTTGCTATGAGGATGAAATAAAGTAAAGTATCTTTAGCATTTAGCATAAAGTTCTTTTCTCTTTGAGTTTTACTTGTAATGTACCAAATGCTACCACCGCTTGCACGGAGCTTTAACTCTTGACTATTTTGGTGGTGGGTTGGTGGGTATGGCTGATGAAGTAACAAGGAAGAGAAAGGTAAGACTGCTACACTTTCATTTACACAAAAAAATAACTTCATTAAAGATTTATCTTCTTTGTTAATGCTTTTTGTGCTGAAACCTTAGAATAAAATCTTTTCTAATGGAAATAATCCAACGTGTCTACTTTAGACTTTACATACCTTCGTGCTTTCCAACTTAAATAAGACATTCATTTATTTCTAGAATTAGAGCTGTTTTTCCTGTGTGTAAGTAGAATAAATGCCACCCAGCTTGTTTGAATGAGTGCTGTTAGTTTGCAGTTCTCAAGACCAAAGTTAGCAGAGGAGAAATCTTGCATCTTTCTACTATCTTGCATTAAGCCATATAACCTAGTAGTATTTAGTGAGTTAAAGAATGAAAGGCAATGAGATTAAAACAGTCATTGTTTGAGGAGGTTGATTGAAACACTTGAAATGAAATGATATATTATGTATTATAAAGGATAAAGTAATTAAACTCAAAAAAAGATCAGAGCATGCAAACAAAAATAAATCACAATTAGACATTATGTAGAATTTTAGTAATGCAGTGAAGTGAAAATGTGATAACTAATGAAACGGAACAGTGAATGAATGAAACTGTTCATACAATGAAGCAGAAAGTACCCTGTTTATGAGAGAAGGTGTTTATTCTTTTTTTAAATTAACATATAATGTATTATTTGTTTTACGGGTACAGGTCTGTGATGCATCAGCATTACACAACACAGCATTCACCATAGCACATACCCTCCCCAATGTCCATTACCCAGCCATCCCATCCCTCCCACCGCCCCCTGCCCAGCAACCCTCAGTTTGTTTCCTGAGATTAAGAGTCTCCTATGGTTTGTCTCCCTCTTTGGTTTCATCTTGCTTCATTTTTCCCTCCCTTCCCCTATGATCTTTGGTCTTGTTTCTCAAATTCCTCATTCCAGTGAGATCATATAATAATTTTCTTTCTCTGATGAATTTATTTTGCTCAGCATAATACCCAATACCCTCTAGTTCCATCCATGTCATTGCAAATGGCAAGATTTCATTTTTTGATGGCTATATAATTCCATTATATGTATGTGTGTGTGTGTATGTGTGTGTCTCTATATATACAGACACACGCACACACCACATCTTCTTTATCCATTCATCTGTTGATGAACATCTAGGCTCTTTCCATAGTTTAGCTATTGTGGGCATTGCTGCTATTAACATTGGGGTGCACGTGCCCCTTCAGATCAGTACATTTGTATCTTTGGGGTAAATACCCAATAGTGCAATTTCTGGGTTATAGGGTAGCTCTGTTTTCAACATTTTGAGGAAATTCCATACTGTTTTCCAGAGTGGCTGCACCAGCTTCATTCCCAGATATTTATACTTTTAAAGTTATTGCTTTAAATAAAAGAGGATGATCAAAATATAACAGTATGCATTAAAATGAGCTGTTATGAATGAGTTTTAGGTGAGAATGCAAAAGATTTCTCTTCATTTCCCCAGATCCTCCTCTCTTGAGGCAACCAATTTTAACCATTGCTGGCTTTGGTTCTTCTCGTGTTTATCTTCATGACACCTGGCACTGTGCTCGTACCTCTATTTCTAGATTTACACAGTACCTGTAGGCTCCTTGCCGTGAAAGATGGGGCTATAGCTCACTGAGATATCTATACCTTTTCTCTCTCTTTTCCTTCCCACTTGTTTTTGGAATAATAGTATGACTTTCAGTTATTGGTTATTTTAAAACATTATATAATATACTTAAACCTCTATTTCTTGGATCAACTACTTTAATTCTCTCCACGCATGTCTTCCCCACTCGTTTCCTGATTTATGACAGCTATACCATAATTTTTACAGGTGTAGGTTTAAAACATTTACATTTTGTTTTGCAATCATTGTAAATCATAACGTGTTCCATGTTTTGTCAGTAGGTTGATTGTAAACATTGACAAAACAATGAGGCATGTTTATAGTACTGTGATTTTTTTTCAAACACCTTGGAAAATCTTTGGAATATCTTGTTTTGTAGGATGAAATTTCTGATTCTGGACTCTTTTCTTATATTTGTTATTACTCCATAAATACACTCATTCTTGTCAGACAGTATGTCCTGATTTTTGTTTGCAAACATAGCTACTCTGACCGCAGGACACCTACAAAGGCTCAGGGGTCCTCTGAAGCTATTCCAGGATTGGTTTGGGGTTGGACTGGATCCAGTGAAGTTGTTGTAATGAGCTGTTAGTGGGGAGGGTTTGAGGTGGTTGGCTCTGGCTCGGATTATCGTTTTCAATCTAGACAACTTTTATGGAGTTTGGAAGGTTCAATTGCTCACCTGACCCTAGCTCCCATCCTAACTTCTCGTCTCACTCCCCTTTCCAAGATTCTGACTTGCCTGCCCCAGGAAGTTCTGGGTGCTCTGAAGTTTGGGGCACTACTTTGTCACAGGAGGGGCACAGGATTGAGAACCCCTGGCTTAGAATTTGTGATAAACTCTCTTGTCCTTAACCTTTTGGAGTTCCTCTGGTTGAGTTGCTAATTTAGGTCAGAAGGTGATGCTGCACTGAGTTCATGTCCATTATTTCATCTGATAAATAGACACACATGATGTGGGGCCAAGGCAGACATTCCATTATCTCAATGTGTAGAGACGTAAACTAAGGCTCAGAGAGCCCCTTGCATCAGGCATATAGTAAGTCTCTACCAATCATTTTCTGGGTAGCTTTGGAGATACCTAGGGCTGTTGGGTATGGATGTAGGGCCCTTTCCCCGAGTTCCTTTAACTTTTCTTCCTACTTCTCTCTCTGACCTCAGCATCAGTTAGTCAGAAGTGTGCATTTTGCCCTGCAGGTTCCAGGTCCTCTGGAGCTGTGAGAGGAGCACAGGATGGGGCAAAAACCTTACCTTGGTCCCCTGTCCTGCTTGTGCTTGAAGTAGTGAGTTCAGAGGAGATGCAGGAAGCTCCTGTGCTGTTACGTGTGGTCGGCACTGACAGGGAGAACGTGCAAGCACACCCCAACCAGAAGTGCATTTTAGTGACAAAGTTGTTTTTAAAGGTCTATGCTGACAGGCGACTGCAGGATTTATACCAGTGAGCCTTGGAATAGCTACTGTTTGTGAAATTGATTGCAAAACATTTGGCCTTATTCACCAGCCCCTGAACTTGAGGAAGTAACATCAAGGTTTAGGTCCTCAGATGTGGCATAGTGATATGAATGGCTTCTTTGGGGTCGCTGTGTGTTCAATCTTCTGCCTTAGTTTCCACTACAGAACTAGCTAAAGCCTTACTCAGTGGCTCCCTTAAATCGTTAAATATGGATCATCTGGATTCTAAATGGAGGCTTTGCTCCAAGAAACCTGATGGAATAGCTGTAAACAAGAAACCCAAAGTTACATGGACTTTATTTTCCGGTAACTGCCGGTATCAACTACTGTGTTTCCAAACTCTGGCTAAAGAAATATTTACATTTTTTGGCTTTTATTTTTTCTGACTAATGTCAGAGTTTGGATTCCCGTAATTCTACTGAGAGGAAGAATATGGTCACATTTTAGGGGTGAGTTGGGTCATTGGAAAAAAATATGCATAGCTTCAATGAGTAGAAATTTAGAACTTTATATACAGATTTTATGATGATCTTTCTTAACTAGGAATTTTATTATTTAAATTAGACTCATATAACCCCATAGATTTTTATATCTATGCCAAATGTAGCAATAGAATGCACTGAATTTGGCATCTCTGGTTCTTAATTTTCTGATGTTTGCATAGGTGATATTAAGGGATATTCTTACTAGTATCATTACATTAAAGAGTCCCAAACTACTAAGCCAGTGTTGAGTCCCATGAGTTTACCTTTTTTTTTTCGGTCTGCAAAAATTTGCCCCGTTCTTGTAACTCAGAGATGTTTTTTTCCTTTTATTTGGTCATATATTATTTGTTTTGTTTTGTTTTTTTAAAGTATGGAATTCTTGTGATTGGATTTTTTTTTTCTTCTTCCAGACCCAATGTCTGTGGCTCACGTTATAATGCTTACTGTTGTCCTGGATGGAAAACCTTACCTGGTGGAAATCAGTGTATCGTCCGTAAGTAAATAGATGATCTGTCATTCTTCCTGTTCTTTTGTTGTTTTGGTTGCGTGGTGACTCTTAGTACTTGTTTCTTTGTAACTGCTTACCATTAACATGTTTATAGCAAAGCCTTCCAGCTCTAAGGTTTTCCTACTTCCTCTGAATCCAGATTGGGAAATACACTAATTTGGTCAAACAACTGTTACACTTTAGTTCAGTGACTTCCTTTAGAATATTTCTGACATATAGGGAATAGAGCCACAGGGTTACTTTGCTCAAGGGTACACGTGACCTGGCTTCATAGACTATGTAATCACTTTGATGGGATTTTGAAAAAAAGGATACCATTGCTGCTTTCCTTATTGTAATCTCTAACTCTGTTGGCCTCCTACAAGCCTACTCAACCCTTGTACATTGAATTTGGGGGGTCGAGGCCAAAGACAGACCTAGCTAGCTCTTAGAGAGGGAAGGAAGAGGATAGAGCATCAGATGCAGATGAGTGGAAAGATGAGGAAAGAGCTCAAACGGTACTGGAGATTCCTCCATTGACTCTGTGGCCACAGCAAACCTCCATATTCTCATCTTATCCCACACGTGTGGAGGGACAGACCACATGCCAGGAAAGGTGCTATTTAATGGAGATGCTCTGTCAAATTTGTTATGGCTTCTGTCCTTTATGAACTTTTACTGTCATCATACCTATGAAGTCATTTCCAGTTTTCAGAAAACTGTCAGTGTAATGGGGAAATTGAGAGCTGAAAGAACATTAAGAAATCACTCCACTTTCTCTCTTGGCCTAGAGTGGTTTGTGTAGAAGAATGGAATATTTCAACCAGTGTTTTCTTGGTGACCTGAAAAAGTTAATCTCTTTCCCAATTCTTGATTTGGACCAAAAGCATCTTATTCATTTGGCACATCATGCTTTATTTAAGGATCAAAACTTAATCACTTAGAGAGGTATATAACGGTGTTTGGAGTTTTCTAAATGAACCTGACATCCCTCTCCCTGGTGTTCTATAGAATCTCTGAGAAATGCTGTTTTCAGGTATTTAAATAGATGTTTATAGGATCCTTTGACAGTTTATTTCTTAGTAGTTTTCAATTTCTATCCTAAGCTTTTTTTGATGTTTGAATGTACTTTCTATTTGGTGTATTATTTTTAGCCTTGTACATCTCATTTGCCACTTGTAGTTGAGGAAGGGATCATGCCTTTGAGTATAAAAAGTAGTGACCTGCTAATATATATAAATTATTTGCCATTTAAACTTGTTCTTCTGGCCACCAGCAAGCATTTGGTACCAGTATATTAGTCTGTCAGTGGCGTGAAAGTGTTAATATTTCTCTAAAGGATGAACAGCTTCTTCTTCTTTTTTTTTTTTTAAGATTTTATTTATTTATTTGGCAGACCGAGACACAGCGAGAGAGGGAACAGCAACAGGGGGAGTGAGAGAGGGAGAAGCAGTCTTTCCAGCAGAGCAGGGAGCCCGATGCAGGGCTCGATCCCAGGACCCTGGGATCATGACCTGAGCCGAAGGTTAGGGACTGAGCCACCCAGGTGCCCCAAGGATGAATAGCTTCTTGACTATAGAATCAGAGCTATTGTAATGGATTCCAAACTTCTCTCAGGCTGTTGATGTCATTGAGAATGGGACTTAAATGTAGGATAAAAGCTGCTCCGTAGATTATATGTTCCCGGTGGTCAGAATCTGATTAGAGAATTAGTCTTAGCAGGCTCAGGATTTTTATAAAAATTATTAAGCAGTAAGCTCGTAATAAAATTGGCTTCCAAGAATCCTGCTGCAATTTTTATACCATTCAATGTTAAAGTTAATATAAAAATAAAATGCTTGTAGGCATTTAAATATGTTTAAATGTGGGACTTTTGTTTTCATCGTTTTCTCTAAATAGGATGTCCTGTGCTTTTGACAGATCAAGTGCTGTGTGGAATAAGCAGAGAGAGGTTGGGAACCACTGATGGGAATAGGGGAGTTACTGCATTTTGCCTCCAGAGCTTATTCGGCCCAACACGTTTGTTTTGTAAATGCATAAACCTGAGACCTTAGGTCACATAAGTCATGATGGCAAAATTAACGAGGAAGCTGAGAGTCCAGATTTCCTCACTAGAGGGTTGGGTCCCTGTTAAGCACCATGCTCTGAAGCCATGTACTAACAGATCTCTGGCTTTATTCACAGCCATTTGCCGGCATTCCTGTGGGGATGGATTTTGTTCTAGGCCAAATATGTGCACTTGCCCATCTGGTCAGATATCTCCTTCCTGTGGCTCCCGATCCAGTGAGTATAACATGTTATTATATATAATATTATTTTATGTGGTTATGCCCTATTTTCTCCTAAATTTGCTTTTGGTTTTTCTCTTGCCTGCGATCTATCTATCTAGATAGATAGATATCTAGATAGATAGATAGACAGATTTTTTTTTTTTTTTTTTTTACTAAAACATCTGCCTTCTCTATTCTGCCCAAAGTACTTGGACTGGCTCGCCTCAATCTGGCCTTCCATTTTCCTCCTTCACTCTTTACAAGGAAATTACCTATGGGACATGGTTACTATGCATAATATAAAGATTATGACCTCCTTTGTAGGTATTGCCTTATTTATCTTTGTATCTCCAATGTAAATGCCCTAAAAGATGCTCAGTAGAATGATTATTTAATGAACATTTTTGGTGCAAGAAAACGAGGCATTTTTCCTTGTGGTACTGAAATCTGAGTCTGATTAAACACTTTTTAAAAACTGAAGATCCCTGCCTTTGCAAGAAGAAAATGTGAGAAGTCAATATGGCAGTTTGGAAGTGATTTTTCATGAAGCACAAACCTATTGTCCCTTTCACAGTTTTGCCACTTCATTCTATGATACCAAATAAATACCCACAGTTCAGTCTCCACAGCCTTTACTTGCTTGTTCTATTGGTTTTTTTATACTTTTCCTTTCTGGGGGGGGTGGTCATTCTTTAAATGTGGTGTCCTCAGCAATGAATTAGGGGACATGCAGGGGCTGGAAAGAAGGCGAGTCATTATTAAACCAAACTTGAAGTTAGTGCCTATGTAAACAGCCCCTCAACACCTTGACCGTTACCAAAGTGAAAAGCTTAGGTTCCTTTTCCATTCCCATTTCCAGTGGGAAAATGAGTTCCCCTTGCAGTGTGTTCCATTTCTGACAAGGTTTTCAAGAAAAGTATTGTGGAATAAATGCATTCTCTTTTGTCTGTTGCAGGTAGAAACTTCAGTGTGGTTGAGGCTGATTACCTGTTAAGGGTCCTAATGTTTAGCCATGGCTCTCATGAGATGATTAACTGGATAGGGCAAGTAGTCTTAATAGACCCCTTTGGTGTCTTCTCACATGCCTTGGCATTCATGGTAACTCTGCCTTGGGACTCTGTAAAATTTTTCTGACAGGGAGCATGCCAGGTCTGCATCCAAGGCAAGCTGGAAGTCCTGGAGAACTGGTAGTCGCAGAAACAACTATTCACTAGTGACGGAGCATGTCAGATATGTGCCCCAGCTTCCTTGCCCCTATGGAGTGTGTTCAGAACTGTCTCTTGGAGTTCCCTAGTGGACTATGCCCCAGCTGCCCACAGTGGTAATAGGCTTGATCATGTTTTGGTCATCTTGATCTTCTCCCTTTCTCACCTCCTCACTCTCCTACCAGTGTTTCCTGAAGTTACTTCTAAAACAGACTACTTGCATTTAAATTATTGTCTCAGAATCTGCTTCTGGTGGAACCCAAACAAATGCAGCCTACTACTAAATATGGTCATTTGTAGATGGGGATAGAAACTTGCCCATGGGCCAGGAGTCATTTGCTTATTGTACTGAGAATAGCATATTTTTGTTTTGAATGTACACCTTCCAAGCAACAGTAGGTTCATCGTACAAATCAAGGGCACCTGAGCTGGTAGAGAAGTCAATTGGTGGCACTTCCAGGAGCCTGTTGGACTTCTCCATCTCCATCAGGCTGCCACCAAGAACTACCTGAGGGAAGGGGAAGGAGTCTAGATACCAAGTTGGGAACAGACCCCATCACTCAGATTGGCCCTTGAGCCAACCAACAAGAGTGTGCTCCTCTGGAGGGGATAAAATATAGCTAGATGAGAAAACTAGGTATCCAGCTAGGAAGGTCTTCAATATGATCATGAGAGCTGCTGCTTATTTCTTTGTCAAGTAAAAATCATGTGCTGTAAAGATAGGATGTTAACAAGTTGGTCTAGTAGAGTTCAAACTAGCCTCGAGATGGCAGTATAGTGGTAGCTGGTGTGGGCCAGATTTAAGTTAGAGACTGACATCCAAGACTTACGGGCGATGCTCTCTGAAGAGGTTTGGGTCTACCTATGGTACTTGGACATTGGACCTGAGTAGCTTGTGGATAAGAGTGGGATGAGGAGGCAATCTGGTTTCATCAGGATCTTTGAGGCACTTGGATCCTTTAAAATCATTGGCTTGGAATCCAGCTGAATTAATATTGTCTAAACATCTTGCAAAATTGAAGATGGCAGAATATTTTAAATTCAGGGTAGCTGAGATAATCAGAATTCATTTCTGATCTTTTGAAGTATTGTTCTAGGTAATAGCTGTGCTATCCTGTAGAACTTTCTGGCCATGGTATGGTTGACAATAAATATGGAGAGATCACTTTATTAACTTTCCTGCTAGTAGAAGGATAACTCAACACAGCAAAATATTTGCATTTATTACCTGTGGTTCTACCAAAAGAGGACAAATTTAAATCATTTCACCAATATTTCTTATGAGAAATTTTATACTTGTTATGTGATAGGGATCGAAAGGCCTGGGAAAGTTGTGGGGCCTCTGAGGCCTGCCTTTTCTCATTTGAAAATGAAAAGAATGAAAGGAAGGATGTTCTTTCAGGCTGTTTTCTACTTTTGAGTGTCCTGGGATTCTGAGAATAGGAATGATCTCTTAGTGGCCTGAAGAAGAGATTGCATTTCCAGAAGGTCCAGACTGCCAGCCATCAATTCCTTTGGGCACTAGGAAGACAAGGCTTCTCTTTACCTGTTGGAACTCTTGACACTAGTCATAGGGGCACCAGGGCAAAAAAGATTGGCTAGCCAGAGTCAGAAAAATGGGTTTTCTGGAATTTTTCTTTTCTTTTCTTTTTAGAGAGAGAGAGCAGGTAAGAGGGGCAGAGGGAGAGGGAGAGAGAGAGAGAATCTTAAGCAGGTTCCACATGGAGCCCAACACGGGGCTCCATCTCACCACCCTGAGGTCATGACCTGAGCCAAAATCAAGAGGGATATTTAACCAACTGAGCCACCCAGGTGCCACCCCTGGTTTTCTGGACTTTAGTTTCAATTCTATTTGTACTGTTCTCAACTCATCTGTCTCTGAGGCTGACGATGGACCCTGAGCAGTCCTAATTTTCATAATTATGTCACAGTAGACTGATCCACGAATTTACTCAAACTCATCTTTAAATATATACATATAATATAAAATAGATTATTATCTTCTTTAATAGCATATATTATTATAAAAGTTGTTCCCTGGGATGCCTGGGTAGCTCAGTCGGTTTAGCATCTGCCTTTGCCCTAGGTCATGATACCAGGGTCCTGGGATTGCATCCTGCATTTGTTTCCTTGCTCAGCAGGGAGCCTGCTTCTCCCTCTGCCTGCCGTTCCCCCTGCTTGTGCTTTCTCTCTCTCTCTGAGACAAACAAATAAGTAAAATCTTTAAAAAAAGAAGTCGTTCCCTGAATTTTATATTTAAGAATTTGTAGATCAATTTCATACACATCCTGTTTTATTCTTTGTATTTTTTAAAAGAATTTAAAAAACTAAGCTGCTTTTTTTGTGTTAATTATAGATTCATATTCAGTTGTAAGAAATAATACAGAGAGATCTTGGGTACCCTTCACCCGGTTTTCCCATGTTAACATCCTGTGAAACTATAGCACAATATCACTACCAGGATATTGACCTTGCTACAGTCAAGATACAGAAGAGGTCTATCACTGCAAGGATGCTTCATGGGGCCCTTTCATAGTTATTTACTTCCTGTCCCCATGCTCTGTTTAATCCTGGCACCCACTAACCTGTTCTCCATTTCTACCATTTTGTCATTTCAAGAATGTTATATAAATGGAATCACACGATAGGGAACCTTTTGGGATTGACTTTTTTCACTCAGCATCGTTCCCTGGGCATTCATCCATGTCATTGTGTGTATCAACTGTTTGTTCCCTTTTATTGCTGAGTAGTGCTTTTTGCTGTGGATCTACCACAGTTTGTTTAGCCATTCGCCAGTTGAAGGACACCCAGGTTGTCTCCAGTTTTGTTTTGTTTTGTTTTGTTTTGTTTTTGTTACTGGAGCTGTTCTGAGCATTCATGTACAGGTTTGGGGTTTTTAAAAAAAAATATTTTATTTATTTTAGAGAGAGAGAGTACATGAGCAGGGAAAGGGACAGAGGGAGACAATCTCAAGCAGACTCCATGCTGAGCTTGGAGCCTGATGTGGGGCTTGATCCCACGACCCTGAGATCATGACCTGAGCTGAAATCAAGAGTCGGATGCTTAACCGACTGAGCCACCCAGGTGCCCCTCATGTACAGGTTTTTATATGAACATAAGTCTTCATTTCTCTGAGATAAATGCCCAGGAATGGAATTGCTGGGTGGTATAGTAGTTGCATGTTTACTTTTTTAAGAAACTGCCAGGCTGTTTTTGGAGTGGCTATACCCTTACCAGGTTTTGGTGTTTTCACTGTTTTTAATTTTAACTATTCTGATAGGTATGTAGTTGTATCTCATTGTGATTTTAATTTGCATTTTTGGCCTGATTTATGATGTTGAACATCTTTGCCGGTGCTTATTTGCCATCTGTGTATCTTCTTCAATGAAATGTCTCTTTATGTGTTTTGCCCAGACTCTAATTGGATTTTTTGCTATTTTGAGAGTTCTTTGTATATTCTAACTCTTAGGCCTTTGTCAGATATATGAGATGCAAACATGTTCTCCCACTCTGTAACTTGCTCTTTCATGTTCTTAGTTTTTTACAGAGTAAATATTTTAAAATTTGATGAAAATCCCCCTTTTCAATTTTTCCTTTAATGAATCATGCTTTTAGTATCAACTCTAAGAGCTCTCTCCCTACCCCTAGATCCTGAAGATTTTCTCCAATTTTTTAAGAAAAGTTATATAGCTTTACATTCTACTTTTACGTCTGTGATTTAATGTTGAGACACTTTTTTTTAATGGGGTAGGAGGTTGAGGTCTAGATTCCTTTGATACTTACAGATGTCCAGCACCATCTGTTTTTGAAAAGACTCTCCTTCACCCATTGAGTTACTTTTGCACCTTTGTCAAAAATCATGTTTGTATAGGTCTGTTTCTGGGTCTTCGTTTCATTCTGTTGATCCATATGTCTATCCCTTCTCCGATGCTGTACAGTCTTGATTACTGCAGCTATATGAAAAGGCTTAAAAATTGAATAGACTAATGCCTCTCACTTTATCCTTTTTCAAAATCCTTTTAGCTATTCTGGTTCCTTTGTCTTTTCATACACATTTTAGATTGATCTTGTCTATATCTACAAAAAAAATCTTTCTAGGATATGTAGTAAGTAAGCCTGTAAATCAGTTTGGGGAGCATTAACATTTTCCCTGGGTGGAATCCCTTACACTTTGAAAAAATTTTATCATTTTCAGTTTACTTCAATTCAGCGAGATTTGGAAAGTGCTTGTATTCCCAACACAAATCCAAGCTCTGAGGGTAGAAGAAGGCCAGGGGAATAATTCTAGAGCAGAGTGTGAGCAAGTTTGGGACAACCACATACTGAAAGTGTGAGGACACTCAGGATAGGAAGGCCGTGCTATCACTAAACTAGAAGTAGTGACCATTGGAAAGGTTTTTCAGGGAAGTGTGGAATTTATATAAACAAGGCAGAGAGGAGTGGGTGGAACCTTCTCAGACTTTAGAAATAGTTGAGTCTTTTGCTGTCTAATCTATTCTCTATGAAAATGTCTTCCTTTATCACTGCTATCATTTTAACCTGTCTTTCTCTGAACTTTTTCCAGCTTTGCTAGGGTTTTGGTTTTTGCTTTTGTTTTGGGTACTTTAGTGAAGTTGCTCTTCTGAGTGGTGTGTCTTTAGGCAACATAGGACGTTTATGCACTTAGGAAAAAATGTCATTGCTGTTATCTCTCCGAATAGAAATTATTTCTTTCCCTGCAGTGACTCTGGCTGCCCCTGTGGACCTTTCTCAGGTGTAAAGTCCAGGAGTTAGTCTTACTCTCTAATTTGTCTGTCTGTGCTTTTCCTAGCCTAAATTAAAATTAGATGCTTGCTATAGAGATGATTATTTGCAAATTGCCCTCAAAGTTCTTTCTGCCCCTGGTGCTTGCCAAGACAATGGCAGGTCTGTAGAATCATTCCCAACCTCATGCATCCCAAAGAAAATGGTTACCTTAGCCCTGCATCTCTTGCTCAAATTGTTCTCTTCTGGTTGGTCATTTTATGAACTAGTTTGTATTGGACTATCCTCTAAAGGGAGTTTCTTCTACTCTTCCTGGTGTCTGGCAAATGGAAGGCATTCAGTAAGTATTTATCGAATGACTGAAATGATCGACTTAATCGAAAAAAACAAAATTTATTTAGGATCCTATAGAGATACAAGGAAATGGCAGCATTTTCCCCTTGTTCTGGAATGTTGAAACCTTTTGAGGCTGTCTTCTCATTTTCAAGGGGAAGTCCTCATTGGGTCTTAGGGATCTCAGAGTTATCTGCATGTGGCAGCTGGGACAGTGACACTTCAGTTCTCTTAGTATTGTCAGTTTCTGGTGAACTCTTAATATAGATTGAGTTTAGGAATATATTCTGACTTAAAGTATTTAGATCATCTAACAAATTCACAGCATTCTTATGGATTTAAGTGGAGCTTTGGCTTTTTCTAGAGATATAGAACTTGGTCTTGTAATTGTCGGACATCTGGGATGCTTGTTCAAATCAGTGTAAATTTAGAATATGCATCAATGGCAGGACTCGATAAAAAAAAAAAAGCAACTTATGTACGTATACTCTCCAAATTGTTCCTGCTGTAGTGAAGCTGCACGTCTAGTTCCTTTATTTCCTCACAGAAATCCTGAGTAATTGCTCTAAAGAAATATGTTTCTCCCCTGAGCATCTGAGACTCACAAAGAATGTGGTTTCTTTGGCAAACATGGTTGTGGCAAAACAGATGGTTAAGATCCAATTATTTCTTATTAAGCATGATCCCCCAGCCCAAAGATTCATAGTTCATTGGTTTATTGGGATCACTGGACTAACTATGCTTTACTGTTTCACAAGTCTGACCAAGGAGCTTTATCTTTTAAGGGATACAATGTATCCTATGGAAATATTTTAGACCTGGAAAAGGTTTACCTGAAAGACAGGATAGGAAAAATATAAAAGGAAATCAGAGAGATTTTTATTATATTGCATTTAAATGTAAACTTATCATTTTTCCTAAAAGAATTCATCCTATTTTTCAATTTGAACAAATATTGTAAAGTCAGTATTTGAACTACTGTTAGCTTTTTATCTCAAAGTAGCTAAATGGCTTTGTTGCTCATGTGGGAATGGAAATTAGCTCTTGGCATGAACCACTTTAATTGAAATCAGTTTGTGGGTTGAGTTCCTATGCTGCTTGACACATGACATCATTTCCTGTGCTTTTCCCAATCCTCACTGTTTTTCTAAGATAGGATGAAGCTAAGTTTAACTTCAAATTTTAAAGCAACTATACACCTTTTCCTGACCTACTTAGAATATTATCCAAATTTTCACCAAGTCATTCCTTTTGTATATTTGTAGATAGTTTTTTAATTCAGCAGCAGTTTGACTGAGACATTTTAATAGAATCAGAGGAGCCTAAAATAACTGTTTTAATCAGTTTCCTGGGTTGCTTGACTTCTGTAACAATGCTCCAACAAAGGATTTAGTTCTGCTTTTATACATGGGGAAATGAAGATAAAATATTTTTAATAGCAACCTACTTAGGACTATATAATAGCTTAGGGGATAATGGGCAATTTCTCAGTCTTAGTTTTTTGAGGTTAGCTTTCGATATCATTATCTGGTGGTGTGAGTTAAGTAAATGGAAATTACCTTAGTAAAGTTTTACATCATACCTACAAGTAGGCAAGGTACTACTCTAGGAATTTAGGCGGTATAATTGGTAACCATGATGCTTTCCACTCTAAAGAAGCTTTTGGACAAATGGGTCGAAGATAGGAAAAATAACTAAAAAAAATAGTTTTTAGGTTATATAATATACATTTCAAAAGAGAAGCATAAAGTACTCTGGAGTCAGAGTGAAGAGGGCTCATATCTATTGGGAAAAGGAAGGAAGAACAGAAATCAGAAAAGATCAAAGAAAAGAAGATATATTTGCAGTGGGTCTTAGAGATAGGTAGGGATTCAGTATTTGCTAACAGCTGTGTGCGTTGTTATGTTGGGGATTAAGGGTAAGGGACAAAGAGACAGGTTAAAGAAGAGATTCCACCAAGAGACGAGAACAATGTGTTTGGCATTTTGCATGGCACACAGTAGGCAGTCAGATTTGTTGAGTGAATGAATGAATGATCAGTATATCGGGGACTGAGCCATTGGACATACTAGAAGTGTACAGAGCAGCCCTGAAAGGCTTGTGGCCATGCTGAGAGAGGGAGGAAGTTCTTAGCATACTAGAGATAGGGAGCCTCTGGTGGTGCTTCAGTAAGAGTGTGACATGTTCCTGAGAAAGTGTATCACTTTCAGCTTGATTCAGTTAACTCTTTGGTCCTCTAAGGGCATAGGAATTATTCATTTCTGATATCTCTTCCTCATTAGTCTGCTGAGGTTTGTGTAGCTTCTTATGAAAATGGCCCTTTCTCCATAGGTTGGCAGCCACTCTTGATACGGCACTGAGAATCCTAACCGGGGCTACCAGGCAAGGTGCCTTCTCTCTACTCATAGCAGATTTGGCCCCATGCTCCAGGAAGACTGAGCATAAGAGCAAGGCTGAGCAGCTGATTGCTGCTCTTGTACAGAAGAGGAGGGTTCCTCTTCTCCCTATGTGACATTGTGGAGCCTTTTCTGTAGGAATATTCTCCCATAGCTTGGAGAACAGGTTGGAGTAAGCCAAATTCCAGTGCCCAATCCTGGTCTCCTTGTGTGGGGATGTGTCAACAAGGATTAAAGACGAATTCAATCAAGCCTCTCATCTTCTCCAAGTAGGGTAGTTATTGTTTCCAGAGGACGAAGGGACAGCTTGGGATTCTGAACACTTTGTTTTAGCATCCTAAATTATTGAACTAGGGACAGCCTACACACTAGCCAAGGAAGAACACACGCATGCTGTCGTTCCCCCTTACACGTATCTGTCACTCCAGTTTCTTCTAGTGTCTCGTCTCACATCCAAGGCTGCCAGCCCCCCATGGTCCTTCTGCCCTGAGCGAAGTCACACTTCTGTGGGTGACAATGTGACAAAGAGTGGGTTTCAAACACTGTGGGTCTTATTTAGTTTAAGGTCACAGTTTAAACAAGCAGCTCTTTCTGAGCCAAAGTTGGCTGCCTCCATTATCAGGCAGCCTTGTTATTAACTGCTCCTGTAGGTCGTTTTTCCTTCTTTCTGCTGCCTCCAAAATTTCTTTTAACAAAATTCCTTGGAATTTCTCCCTCAGACCGTTTTCCTGGCCACCTATGTTGGGACTCTAAATCTTGTAATAGGAAAACTATTGCTGTTGTAATCTTGTCTCATATGGTTGCTTAAGGCACTATTTTCTTGTTGGTATAAATTACAGAAATGACATTGAGTGGGAAGTCCTGCTAAATTGGGGAAGTCA
>LNAC01000084.1:4792820-4826052 GCA_002007465.1 Ailurus styani
CTCTGCCTGCCTCTCTGCCTCCTTGTGATCTCTCTCCCTCTGTGAAATAAATAAATAAAATCTTTAAAAAAAATAAATAAATTGGGGAAGTCATTTAGCAACATTAAAGTAAATATCAAAGAATTAATTGCATTGTAATTGATTTTATACTCAACAAAAATAACACATTTAGTGTTGTCAATTAGGTTACTTCTGCACAAGTATGTGAATTTGATAAACCATTTAATTTTCTCTCCAGATCACTACAGATCAGTTCCTGCGAAGTGTTGTAATCTACCTACTTAAACTGCAAAAGTAATTGTTCTCTTTTGTTTCCTTTTCAAGTCCAACACTGTAACATTCGCTGTATGAATGGAGGTAGCTGTAGTGATGACCACTGTCTGTGCCAAAAAGGATACATAGGGACTCACTGTGGACAACGTAAGTAAACCATACTTCTACGTATCCTATATGCTAGACTATGTAGACAAATGTGAAGACAGATAGTAGACAAAAAGAATACAGAGCTCAGTGCTGATGGAGTCTCTTTGATTATCTGGGATGTGGAATTTTCACAGATGTCCGGTGAGTCTCATGGATGATCAGATCACTGACCTAATGCACTTTGCACCAGATTTCTGATGGGAACCTTGAGAGTGCTGGTTAGATGCGTTTTCTTCTCATTTATCTTCAGCACCTCATTTACCTCATCTCCTTCAGAATTCTTGTTTGTTCCAGACGTATACCTTCCATTTGATTGCTATGTCCACCTGGCTTTTGAAGAAGCATCTTGAAGTATTTCACAACTCAACCTCATCTTTCTCTCCAAACATGTCCTTTTTCTTGATTAATGGTGTCTGTCTCTCTCTAGTTTCCCAACCTAGATTCTGCTACTGTAATACTTAGACCGCATGGTATTTGGTTTGCTGGTTCATTCATGAACACTGTTTATTGTGGGTCTACTCTCAGTCAGTCCCTGCAGAAGATGGAAATTCCTTTAAGAAAGCTTACTTTTTATTACACTAAGATGAATATATACACCCAGCAGAAAATTTGGAAAAGTTCAGAAAGAGAAAACAGTAAAATTCTTCACAGTCCTGTCATTCCAGATATTACCTTCCAGTCTTTTAATGCATTTTTGGTACATGAGATATTATTGTATGTGTCATTTTTCATGCTCCTTTTTTACATAATATTTTATTAGAATTACTTTTCATAGTATTCAACATTTTTAAATGTTTTAATGATTTTAATGTTTTAATACTCCATTATATAGATGTTTTATTATTTATTATTTATTTAATGAATCTTTAATGATGAGCATTTATTCCTATTATTTCCAGTCTTTGCCATTGTATATATATTTGCTATGATGAATGGTGTTATTATAAATAGACCAGAATTTATACAATGTCCCCCTGACTGTCCATGCACTTCAGTGTGGTAAGAGTAACGACTGAATTTTGTGTAGCCCACAACAGCATTGTGGAGAGAGGAGACACAGGACAGCTTCTCCAGTGTGGGAGACCCTTGAGCTGAGTCTTGAAGGATGGGGTGGAGTTACTTGTCAGATGATGGGAGAGAGGCCTCTCATGCAGCTGTGCTTTGGGCCAAAGCACAAGATCATGTCAAAGGACGAGCTATCAGACACAGCTCGCGTTTTGGTGTTGCTGAGGGAGGTGAGGGGAAGGGAGATAAGGTCAGAACGAAAGCCACGGGCCAGGTTTTGATTGTCTTTATGCATACCGCGCGTTTGCATCCACAATAGAGCCAGGGAAGAGGAGTGAGATAACGACGACCAAGACCATTCCTCTGTTGAATTATTTACTCTCCATTTACCAGGTGCTAGGCACATTTTCAAACTCTTGACATGCATTAACTCATTGAATAAAACAGCAGCCTCCTGAGTTAGAGGTATCTTTCACCTCTAACAGATGAGGAGAATGGGGCACGGGGACATCAGTGACTTGTCTAAAGTTATATGGGGAAGGATTGGCAGAGTTAGGATTTGAATCCAAGCGGTCTGATTTCACGGCCTGTGCCTTTAATGCTATGAAATGCTAGCCTCAGGCACTTCACTTACAATGGTTTACAATGAGAAAGATTGCGTGGAGAGGTGTAACTGCAGGGGGAAGAGACAGGAAGCGGGAAGACGAGTACCAGGGCTGTGGCTAGGGAGCTGGTGGGAGGGGAGGGGAGTGGAGTCGAAGGCATTTTTGGAAAAGGAATCAGGAGTTGCTGCTGGGCATCTTCCTGCTCCTTTTGGTGCTCCTTGAGGGAATTTAGACCCAAATCTACCACATGACAGGCATTTAGTTAACACTTGCAGAGTTAGAAAAACCTTCCCAGACCTCACTTTCCTAATCTATACCATGGCATGGTTGGCTTAGGCCATCTCAAAATTTCTCTTTTCTTTAAAATCTTCTCCTCCCCTGACTGTAAATCAAGATGCAAATCAGAACAATGAATATACATAAACCTCTCTAATTTTATGATGAGAAATGGGCTCTTGCCATAGTTCTGGCTTTAAGGGATTGTGTCAGTTCAAGTTCTCTGATCTCAAGCAGATGCCAAGACAGAACTGGATATACAAGAGATTTATTATAGAAAAGACCTGTAAAGAAGAAAGGGGGGAGAAAGCAGGAGTAAGAGGGGAGGGCCTTCAGACCACAATGTAGGTCTCAACCCTGTGCAAGGAAAGGGGGATTGGGTAGATTGTATAGAAGGTGCGTCAGACTAGCATGCAGCTCTAAGAAAGCCTTGACCAGGCTGATGGCGAGCGCAGAGCAAAGATCTCCCAACGGGAGAGTTCCATGATGGGCAGAAATGCCCAGTGTCTGCTACCCCACTAAGCTTAGTCATTGGATGGTAGCAGCCAGGAGAGCTGTATCCTTGGTGTGAACATGAAGCAGATCTGAAGGTACAGTGCCTGGGGGGCTGTTGGCCAGCTAAGCTCCTTACAGTAGGTTTTCTTGGAGGGAGATCTGAGTGGCTCAACACCATGGCTGCCACGAGGAAAC
Organism: Ailurus styani; assembly: GCA_002007465.1. Lineage (NCBI taxonomy): Eukaryota > Metazoa > Chordata > Mammalia > Carnivora > Ailuridae > Ailurus > Ailurus styani. Next base: position 4,795,820 of record LNAC01000084.1, read on the forward strand.
AGATAAAGTGTGCCAGAAATACATGAAGGAGGAATTAATTCAAAAGGAGGAGGTATTAGGGAAGCCTCATGGTGGAATGAGATGGGAGCTGGATTTTTGAAGTGTGGGTGGCATTGGCAAATTTGGCTCAGAAGAGTCCACCACCTGTGGATAAAGATGCCTAGAAAGAGGCCACGCAAGAAAGAATTGCGGGAAATTGTACAGAGAAGAGTTGTTCAGGGCATGAGCTCTCAGTATCTATTTCAATGCCTTTTCTGGCAAGTTGGATGTCCCTCCCTCAAGCATCACTGGACTTACCTCACGAAGAGACTCTGTTGTACCAGTCAGTTGGGTCTTCATTACGGCACATAAATACGGTTGGAATTAATGTTTTATTGTTTGCAGTTAAGTGTGTGATTTAACACGCCGTATTTCTGTAACGGTGACAGAGGCCAATGTTTTCCCTCATGGGAGCCCTCAGATCATAGGCAAAAGAGTCAGCTTGCTCAAATGCAGTTCTCATCCAGTGACATCTCTTATAAGCCACCATTTGAGATACAGAACTGAAAGCATTGCTCAACTACTTCCCAGAATGAAGCTGTCGGGATCAACATGGGTGTAAACTCACTTATTCCAGGCAGTTTGACCAGAGCTGACTGAGGAGCGTATGCAGAGCTGGAACTGGAGTGGAGCTGTTGGAAACGGAGCACCAGGACAATTACTGAGATTTGTTATTGTTATCCCTCAGGGGGCGGTATGTGTTTACCTGTCAGTACCTACTTTCAGGTGAAGGCTCTCAGCTTCTCTCTCCTTCCCTTGCAGCTGTCTGTGAGAGCGGCTGTCTCAACGGAGGCAGGTGCGTGGCCCCGAACCGATGTGCCTGCACTTACGGCTTTACTGGACCCCAGTGTGAAAGAGGTAATTTTTTTTTAATGAATTACTGTAAATATGTTCTGGTGGCTAAAGCTATTCCTGATTTAAGCATGCACTGGGTTTATACAGCTCCTGCATGAATTTTGCTGAGCCTTAAGGGGGTTTCTGATCTGTCACTGGGAAGGTTCCTGTGATGACAAGACCGTGGCCCTAAGTCTATGTGTGTTATTCCATAATTCTTGCCAGAGGACTGCAGGACTCACTACTGAGCCTATGCATAAGCACAAGTTGGCAGACATCAAGATAAAAAGGGGAGAATTTTCCAGAGGGGTAAGGATTGAGCTCATTGTTGTCCTAGCAAATTAGGGAAGTGGCTCCAAACGAAACATCTGTATGGAAAGGAAAAAATTTAGAGTGAAGAAAAATCCGCTTAAAGGTCTGTGAGAACCTAGCGGGGGCCGTAGTGGCATATAAGCGTAGCATCCAAAATTCAATTGCAGAGGAACTGGGCTTTCACATACGTGGTTTATCCAGGACACAGGACAGCCCTCTGACCTGCATATACTTATGGAAAGACCAAGGCTCAGGGAGGGCAAGGGATCTGCCTAAGTTCACACACCTAATAATAGGCTTTAATGGGAATGTGGGTTTTCTGTGTCTAAGTCTGCTACTCACTCCTGCTCCTAATTAGTTAAAAGAAATTTCTACCTGATTTGCCTACCTGTAAATGCAAATGTGATATTGAGATGTATTTAGGTGTGTCATATCATTGAGTTTTTCCTCCAACCTCCTGAACTTTGGCTTCATTGATTGTCTTGTCTCTACATTCATAGCCATTTCTCATTGTTCCTAGTTTTTTTGGTGAAGGTGTGGGAGGTGTATTTCATATAAAACTGTACAAATAGTCATGAAAAAACTCATTAAAAATACTCACAAATCTTTTAAACTACAGTCATCACTTCTTATCCCAAGTTGTATAAAGATTTTTTCTGTTCTGAGATGGAAAGCTAAGATTCAAGTAGCAGATGTTGAATATGTGTTATGTTAAAATCAAAGAGTAGAGATCAGTATGGGAGAAATTATTTTCTGCTTCTACTTTTTAATTATTTTTTAAATTAACATATAATGTATTATTTGCTCCAGGGGTACAGGTCTGTGAATCATCAGGCTTACACATTTCACAGCACTCACCATTTCTGCTTCTATTTTTACAAGTTCATGTAAACCTTAGTTATTTGTTGATGAAGCAATAATACCTATTTTAGTAGGTTGTAACTAGGTCAATAGTAATTGTAACAAGGGCCTAGAGTTATTAGGTCAGTTACTATTATTACTGGACAAATTATATTGTATCTTAATTCAGTACCACTACATAGTGTGATGAGTAATGCATCATGGGCTCTTGGCATCATTTTGGAGTCCCCCTTTAAAGGTGTTTTTTTTCATAACCTGAAGTATTTTTATTGGTTTGGAGATAATATTTCTCTAATTTGATTAGGTAGTATCATTCTGTGGCTTTATTATTACTCAGCGAAGATGATGTGGGATTTAAATTGAGATTAAAATTGCTAGTGTGTAACTTGAACAGTGGTGTGTGAAAATAATTCTTCTGATGATAATCCTGGGTTTAATTAATTTTAGAAAAATCACAAACAGGAGTAAGTGATAGGGCGTTTTACCTCTAAGAAAGTGTTAGTGATTTACTGTAAAGAATCTTGATGCCCATCGTTCAGGCAGTGATGATTACACAGTCTAAAATAAAGGTGCATGATATTTAACCATTCCACAGTTACTTCTTCAAAGACTTCACCTTTGACCAAGATTAAGAAATGAAGGGAATGCATTGAGTTACTAAAATTTGAATCAAAACTGGCATATTATTCAGGGATTTCTCTACACTTGGAGTATCTTTAACTGCTCCCTTTCCTGATCGCCATCCTGAAATTTGCACTAAGGTATACATATCTTTTGGTCCCATAGATCTTTACAGTGGTAATTATCTAAATAAAATTAATCCCTAAATGGCGGATTTTCAGGCATGTGTAGCCGTGGTGGTTGGGGAGGCACTTTCCCTCACCACATGGGAGAGGGGAGTCTTTTTGATTCCAGAATTGTATTTCCACTTATACAGTCATCACTGTTTTCTGCTCTTATGGAAGTCATCTTCTTACCTCTTAAAAGAACTAGAAGCAGTATATCCCTTTTTTCAAATGCATGCTCATGATTTCAAGAGTGATTAATAAAAATGTAGGACTGAGTCNTTGTGATCTCTCTCCCTCTGTGAAATAAATAAATAAAATCTTAAAAAAAAAAAAAAGAATTCAAATGCATGCTCATGATTTCAAGAGTGATTAATAAAAATGTAGGACTGAGTGAGGACAAATCCCTCCTGAAGCATGGGGAAGTGTTCAGTGTGACTTCTGATGGTGGATTAGTATACTGATTGAATTGTTTATTACTTAATTTGTTTAACTACCTAGGCTAGTAGCATTATGTTTTAATTGGGATATGGCTTTTTGTTTTTGAAAAAGAACTTCCAGGAAGTCTTTACTAATCCCCTCTCTCCCTTCCAGGAAGCTGAGCCAAGTGCTCATTCTGCATTCTCCCTTAGCACACTCTCCAGGCCTGTTTTGATAGCTCTTACCACATTATATTGAAATAGCAGGTTCCCATGCCCCTCTCATTGACTACAGTATAAACTCTTCAGCAATAACTATGGTTTCATCAACTTTTTAATTCCCACTCCAAGTTCAATACCTAATGCATAGTACATGGCCAGTAAATGTTGAACTGGACTTATTTTAAAGCACCAGAAAATCTGTAGATTTGATTGTCACATATGAACAAGTGTCTCCTAGAAGTAATTACTGTTTACCTACTTGTGGATAGTCCTGGATGCTTTCCACTGGTTTCATTTTAAGCAGAGTTTACAGTGTTGATAACTAATTGAGTTTGGCTCCATCTTTCACAAGTACGATCTTTTAGGACCATAAGACTGTCATTTTTCAGTTGTAAAGGATGCAGAAAGGAAGGTATATTTTGACTAAAACCAGGTGGCAATAAGCAAATAAACAACTTCTCATCATGATGTAATACACGTGGAAAGGACCACTTCAAATGTCAGTTACAAGTACTTCTCAGGATAAGCAGATTTGTCCCCAGCAGATATTGGTGCGTGATATTTAACATCTGTAACTACCTCAGAGAGCCAATGTAAGTATGGAATACCCTTTGGGGGGTGACACTGGCAGGAGTTGGATCACTTTGAGCCAGGAAGTGAATCTTAATAATCCATGAACATAGTGTTTGGATTTGTGATGGAGACAAGCAGTGGATCCATGCTTGAATTCAAATCAGAACATTCATTCAACAGATGCAATGAGAACATGAAGCAAATTTGTCTCACTTGTGGCTTTTAGCCAGTAAAATAGATAATGTTTTTAGAAAATATCTTGGCTATTCTGTATTATCAGTTTTTTAGTTCTTTTTCATGAAACTAAGTATGGAATAAAATTGTCTCAATTGTATTCTCTCAATACAAATATATATATATAGCCAAGATATATCTATCTATATCTATCTATCTTAGCTAGTTAGCCTCAGCAGGCAGGTGGCAGTGATACTGCCTGTCTCTGTACTAAAAGGAAAAAAGGAAAAGGACAAGTAGAGAGCCATGACTTGCTTGGTCTGCAGTGTTTACTCTTTAAAAACTGAATGTGAATACCTTTAGTTATATTTTCCAGTTTGTTACAGTCTTTACCACTCCCTATTGTGATGCATTCTGCTCACTTCATCCATTTTTAGTTTGCTTCCATTTAGTTTGCTGCTTAGCCCCTATGGACACTTCAGTCTGCCACCTCCTACTGCATTTACATAAAGTATAAATTGACACATACAGTTTTTTGTTTGTTTGTTTGTTTTAAAGATTTTATTTATTTATTTGACACAGAGAGAGAGATTACAAGTAGGCAGAGAGGCAGGCAGAGAGACAGGGAGAGGAGGAAGCAGGCCCCCTGCTGAGCAGGGAGCCTGATGCGGGCCTCGATCCCAGGACGCTGAGATCATGACCTGAGCCGAAAGCAGAGGCTTTAACCCACTGAGCCACCCAGGCGCCCCGACACATACGGTTTTTTGGAGAGCCTCTTTCCCCCCCTCCCCTTCTCTTTTGCGTTCTCTCTGCTGAGGCCTTGAGCAACTTAGTAAAACTTATCTTGCCTACCCTCAGTGGTATAGTATATTAGCATTTCTTTCTTTTTTCAATTAGGATTTCTTTTTTATTTTATTTATTTATTTGACAGAGAGATAGAGCGCACACAAGCAGGGGGAGAGGGGAAAGGGAGAAGCAGGCTCCCCGCCAAGTAGGGAACCCAGTGCAAGACTCAGTCCCAGTGACAGGGATCCCCTCAGGACCCTGTGATCATGACCTGAACCGAAGCCAGACGCTAAACCCACTGAGCCACCCAGGCACCCCTAGGATTTCTTATTAGAATGTGGAAATGAGATCAGTGCCTATTTTGGCAGTGACAACACAAACTAGTTGTGTATTGCCATAGTTATTGCCAACAAGAGTTTATGGAATCACCTTTTCTCTTGCCATCTTGCCTCAGAATGTTGACTACTTAAAATCTTGTTAAATGCTCTTGTATTAACACAGTGAATCATGCGAGGGGGTAACACGTCTCCAGGTAATGATAAAAGTGAAAATAGTGGGGATAGAGCTGAAGTTGGAGATGGGGAAGGGATAATGATGAATAAGCTTGGGGAAGAAGAAAACAAAAGATAGATACTGAGAAAACATGAAGAGAAACAAGAGAACCAGGATAGCACTGAGCCAAAGAAACTAAAAGTAAGGAGTTTAAGAAATAGCTTGAGAATAGTTAGACTCTTCAAAGGGTCAAAAAAGAATGAGGATCACAAAGAAGCCCTTTGATGTAGCAACAGGTGACTTGTACTGGGTACTTAGAATGTGCCCGGCAGAATGCCGAACACTTGGGCAATTTGCAACAAGCTTATGAGTAAAGTCCTATAAGGAGTCCCACTTTACAGAGTAGTGAACAGAAGCAGAGAGAGGTCAAAGAGCTTGCCCGAGGTCAGACAGCTCATAAGAGGTGTAATCAAAAACTAAAACCAGCTAGACTAGCTTAATAACCGCTGTGCTATATTTGGGTTTCACTGGGAAAAGCTCGTTAGTAACCAGAGAAAATTTTTCTGAGGAATCATAAGAAGAAATCTAGAACTATGAGTTTTAGCATGGCAGTAATTGATTAAAAAAAAAAAAGCACTTTAAGAAATTCAGCTAGGTAAGTAGTTTCCCTCCCTGATAGAGTTGAACTCAGTTGCTTTTAAATAATTTTAGAGGCCAAGGAAAAGGAGTCTTGAGTATTGCTTGGGTCTATCTAATTTAGGGACTTGGACTATTTCTGTTTCTTGATTTTGATATTTTAAACATAAAACCCACTCTCGGAGAAAGGACGATTCCTGTCTGTTAGTAGTACATGCAAATTGACTCCAAAGGACTGAACCAACATTCTGAAATGTAGACTTACAAAATGAATATTGTTGTTTGTGCAATTACCATGGAAGGGGATATAGTTTTCCTATGATATTACAGCTCTTCAAATCATATTAGGAAACTCTTTTTTGGAATTTCCTTTACAGAGTCAACAAAACATTCAAATGAGTATGTGAACTTTTTGCCCTCCTTTCTGAGAGGCTTTAAATTTTTAGAAACAGTCTAAAATAGGGTCCATTCTAGTGACTATAGTGGATAGTCCAACACTTCAGTTGTTTGGGTTCAAAAGTTGACGTAGATTAAAAAGCAAGTGAAAAGAAATGTCTTGTGTGACTCTTAAAGCACATGGAATTGGATTAACATTCTAATGTTAAATTTTATGCAAGCCAGAAGATGAACCCTTTTGGAAGCACAAACGCTAATAACAAGATATTTTTCTGTCGTTGTCCATCTGGAAATCTTCATCATGTACCATCTGAACGTAAGCATGGACATGGATTCTTCCCAGTCCCGAATCGTTTGTTCAGTGTTGAATTCCTACCCAAGTCTAAACCATGAAGACAATGCCTGGATTTTTGCCAAATCAAGAAAGTCTGTTGGCTGTTCTGCTGGTTATTAGTTGATAAAGTGTAGGGGAAAGCATTATTGAACTGATAGCTCTAGGAAGAATGAACAATGGGGGGACAAGTGAGTAGAATAAAATGAAAATGTGGCAATAATTCATCGTCCATCAGAGAAGCATAACAAGAAAATGTGAACTAATCTTTGTTCATCATACTTGTCTCCTTTAGGGAATTCCCGTGTTAATGGAGCTGGAAAAGATGTTTAGGGTTTTGTTTGTTTTTTTGTTTTTTCTTTGTTCATTTTGCAGAACAGTGGAAATAGAACAGAAGGCAGATAGGTTGGCTGTAATTCCACTTCATTCTCTTATGCGCAGTGTCCCTGATGATACACAAATGATGGTTTTCCACAGAGATTGTTTTTAATGATTTCCTTGAACAATTTTCAAAAAAAAAAAAAAAAACAATCCTGAAAGCAATTAAGCCTTCATTTTGTAAAATCCAGGAAAGCAGCATCTGCAGTGTGTTTAGTGAATGGAAAGGACTAACATATAATGACCCAGATACTTAGTAACCAGGTAGTTTATTTTGGATACATTTGCCTTATACCAAGAAAGTAGAAGCATGACGGTCATCTATTCTGAGAGGACTGCCTAGAATGCTTCACAGAATCAAGAGCTGATTTTCTGGTGCTTTTTCTCCTGGAGTTTTTTTGGGTGGTACTGATGAAATCTGGACTCCTTTTTCCCGTCTGTCTCTCTGCTTGGAAGTATGGTTAGCACTGCATTTCTGATACCAATTTTACATATAGGTGGCTATTATTAAAGTCTCCAGGATGAATGCTACAGGCCAGCTTCCATTCTCAAAGTGTCTTTGGAATGCAAAGCTCTGTGAACTATGAATTTCCTTTTCCTAAAAGGTAACAGACAATGAACTCCTCTTATTGAGCTGCTCTTATTCCTTAACACATTGAGGAACTTGTGAGCTTTGCCTTTGAGATTTAGTCTAAATGGAAAGTAAATGCCCGAGTGTAGATAGCAGGGGCTGAATGCCCTAAATATTACGTACATCTGAAGTAGTATTGCAATATTTGGAAGTTGGTTGATCATCAAATAAACTTGATCTTCCTAGAAGATTTCCAGGAAATGCATCTGTTGAGCTAGACATTCAGGTTTGGTGGTTGAGTAACCGTATGCACGTAGGGAACTTAAGCTACCATGTCCCTGGATGCTGCATGCACCCGGTATGAACAAGCAGGACTTGTGGGAGGCCATCACAGAGCAGTTTAATTTTTGTCTCCCACTTACTAACCCTCACAGCCCACTCAGTGGGCTAGTTTTCCCCAAGCTGGGGTGACATTTTCTGGTTCATGTCAGAATGTCTCCCCTGTGGGTCCCCTATGTGAGCTAAGACGTCTGTATTCTTATTGGTTGCTTATGTTTCTGCCCTCAAGCCCTGGATGTCCAGTGGTACCTCCCGCCATCTGGGGCCTCTTTGCCACTCCACCCCAGGCAGCCCTCTGAGAAAGGATCTAGGCCCACTACACACCAGCTTTCTCTTGCAGTAGTCCACAACGACCTGCTGGAAAACATTCATGTGTTTTTTGTTTGTTTGTTTGTTTGTTTGTTTTTGCCACAATACATTTTCAGAGTGCAAACCAACTTCAACACAATAGCAACCTCCCCCTTAAACCACATCAGGCATCTGGCCAGCAAGTTTGCAGGCATTAGACGGTTCCCAATCCACAGTGTCCTCCAAACTGCTTGGATATATATCATGTAGTCTGAGTAGTCTCCTTGAAGCCCTTCTCATGACTTGTCATCACAATGTGGCCCCCCACCAGCTTCCTAGAGAGCTAGTGACAGTCCAGCTCTCTCAAGTAATCCCCTTCCCATCTCTGACTCCCTCTCACATGTTTATATTCCTTTTAGGCATGAGGGTTTAAGAGCCCTATGACCAGATTGTCATCATCCCCTTTGCAAATTCTCCATCATAGTGTCATACTTGACCTAGAATGTGGCATTTTTTATCATGGTGCTTCAAATGAAATGTTCATTGTAACAGCCTCTAATATCAAAACAAATCATTTAATACAGTTCTTATATTTGAAAAAAGTTATTAAATTTGATATAAAATTTTGTATCATAGTTTCATCTTCCAAGATAGTTTGTTTCCAAATTTATTGGGTTTTTTTCTCTTTAAAAGCTCTTTTGAACTTTAAAAAAAGATGAAACCAGTTTTTATGTTAGTAGCCTCACTTAATAGCTGGATCATTTTTCAGTCTTGGGTACTCAAAATACTATTGCAATACTGACCAAGAGAAATATAATGTGAGCCACATACAATATTTTAACTATTCTGGTAGCCATGTGAAAAAGTAAAGAGAAACAGGTAAAACTAATTTTAGTAATATATTTTGTTTAACCCAGTATATCTAAATGTTGTATTTTAATAGATACTCAGTACTACAAATTATTGAGGTATTTTGCATTCTTTTTTCCATCTTGAGACTTTGAACCTTCATGCATATTTTGCTACATTCAGTTTGTGCCAGCTGAGAGCCAGATGTGGCTAGTGGCTACCATATTGGACAGCATAGCTCTAGAGATTTGCTTCTAATATTACACATCAACACTTCACCTAAGGTCTCTATTAGGTCACCAGTTCTCCTTCTTCCCGTTGTTTCTTCTTCAACTTTTAAGAAAGCAGCATCTTAGAGAATCAGAGCCTGTATTGATATTTAAAAATAAACCATATGTAAAAAAATGAAATTAGAGGTTTTAGGTTAGTCTAATTTCTCAGGAATTCCTAAGTTGAATTTTGTTCAAATATAAGTGATGAGCAAAATCTCTTGTAGTCACGTCAATTAGGTATAACAGCTCTAGCAAATATTTTATAGAGTCTCAGGCCTGAGCTAAGCACTGTGGTGGAATCAGAAGGAAATTTATGGTTCTTGTCATCAGGGACTAAAAATCATTTTTTGAAAAGATAGAAATGCATATACGAAATAGTAAAATAACCAAGGAGGGCAAATATTTAGCTAGGTAGAGTAGATGAAAAGTACTATAGATGAAGGGAAGAGGTAGTACAAAGATGCAGAGGCTGGAATTGACCAGGGGGAAATGGAGGGCAAAGTTGCCCTTAGGAAGTCCTTGCTATGCTAGATTTCTCAGTGTTGGAGACCTGTGAGAAAAGAGGAGGGGGCATGATACTAATTTGCTCAACTCCAAAGAAGGGAAGGTCTATTTCAAATCTCTCTGTGGTGCCCTTCTGTTCTACTGAATTATGGCTTCTGCACCATTTCTGTATAAGGCAGGGTATGGGAATTTTGAAAAATTCTTTGTGTATACAAATTAGTGGGTGTACTGGTCTATTTCTGAAACTCTTTTAGCTTAATCCCACGGACAGCAGTCTGGAGACCCTTACCAATTTTATATGCTCAATTGAGAGTCCTTGAGAATGCCTGATGTTTATGTTCCCTAGTAGTTATGGCCTCTAGAGAGTCTGTGCTGTTTTTGGTTTATGAATGTATATTGGACAAATATATGGGACTTCATGGTCTAGATGATGTGCCAAAGTACTTTTTGTAGAACATTAGTCCCATGAGGGTTCCATGAAATGAAGTTTCCATGGTCAATAGCATTTTGGAGACTCTTACCATGTCTTCTTTTGGAGAGGCAGTGGGTGTATTAACATGTTAACTCTTGGGAGTACTTCAAGAAGGTAAGTGTTTTTACTTAGTTTAACTCAGCACTTTGAAATCCACGAATTTTAGAATCCCCATCTTTCCCCCCTTTTCTCCATTAACACCTTTAACATCTTTATCCTGAGGATCTGGATTCTGATTATTTTAGCAGTTATTTTGAAAGTCACTTGATATCTCTGACAACACCTCTGTGTTCTACATAGATATTTTAAGTCCATATACAATCTCTATCTCAAGATGAATATTTGTCTACTACATGTCTAGAGGTTCTTGGAGGAAGATTTTCAACATGGAATATCTCACCCTTTGTGTTCCTGAGAGGATTCATTTGGCCATAAATTGAAGTACACTATGAAACACCCATTCTCAGGGATTTGGTTTTCAAACATTCTAAGGTATTACCTAGGTGAGGCGTTGGGTGGAATACTCCCATTAAGTAGTGATAAATACCTAGTTTGGAAAGTTTTGATGTGATCAGTGTGTATGCCCTTTGGTTTTTGTCAGTACTCGAGTTCTACTTACAAGAACTGGGAGTATCAGATATTCCTGAAACCAGAGCTTCTTTTTCTAGATCGGTTAAATTGTTTTCTTTCAAGGTCAACTTTAAGGCTTATTCCTCCAGTCCTTTCCTGATCGTAGGGAGCGCCACCTCCCAACTCCATCAGTCACCATGCAACTTCACTGACAGCACTCTCTTTGGCTGCCCAGACCTCCTCCATATTTCTATTTGATGGTTAACATGTGCATTAAAGGTTTGGTCTTTGTCATTCACTTTAAGCCACATTAGCCATTTTAGTATTTTTATTCCTCTAATGAATTCTTATTTTTCTTGCACTTCATTATATTTTTAAATAACTGGGTGACCCAACCCTTAAAATATACACATATTAATATATATTAAAAACCATATATGTGGTTCTTAATGATGTTTATTAGGAAGTAAGGAATGAGCATCTTCAGTTTGTCAAAAACTTTTTTCCATGTACATTTATTGATTCTTGTGTTGAGATACTTATATCAGCCTAAAAATATCTAGACTCCTGTCTTCTAGGCATTTCAAAGATGTCTAGAATCTTTCTGCCTTTTAGGAAGCCTTGTAAATAAGTTATAATATTTTAAGTTTTCTTAAAAGTATTTTCTTCACTAAATGAAACATAAATGACATTAATTTTTAAAAATATGAATATATGATATACACAGGCATGAATATATATATGAATACACACACGCATATTTTTTACAAAATTTAATTTGGCCTATCAGATATCATGATCTGGGAATTATCAAATTTGCTGATCTAGTTCTAATTTGGGGGCTAATAAAATGCTGACTTATATATAGTGTTCTAGCTGGGTGATGGTGCTTCCTGTAGACCAAAGAACAAAAATTATGTCTCATTGAGTACCGAGCCCAATGCTGTGAGGAGAGTAGATATTACAACAAGTCTTTGTTGATTTACTTAATTTAACTATGGGATCTTGAAGTTGATGAGAGATAGCATTTAAATATTAAATATATTTGTTTAATAGAACATTTTTAAAGAAAGTATTCTGAACAATAACACCTACAAATGCATCTGTATTTTATGTGAAAATACGAGCACAGATATTGATAATTGAAATGTGTGGGAAGTGAATTATTCTGTGGCACACATGAAAGGAAATGTTCTCCAACTTTCCTACCATATTCCCTCAGCAGCAATCCCTTTTCTCTGAACTGTTTCAGAAGAGCTTTGTAAGTAAACAATAGATTGGGATATTTATTTCCTAAGAAATAAAGAATGTTCTAATGGTGCAAATGATAAAACAGGCCCATTTCTGTCTCTGTCCCTGGAGATCCCTTACCCTCTTGTCTGCCTCCTCATAGGAGACATTGTTGACCTTCACTGTTGTAGGACCCTCAAGTAGGTGAAAGAGAAGGCTTGTGGGTTTGGGAGCAAATTTTACCCAAATTGAAAATGGTTTTATAAATATGCATTAGCTCTTAGGGATTATTTCCTTCCTAAAGTCCTAATGGAAAAGTCTTATGTTCTGTTAGGGATTCCAGTGATTTATTCTTTATATTCAAACTAGTGGACTTTAACTGACAAAGGCAAAACCATGGCTCTCCAGTAGTAAATTTTGATTCATTCTTTGTGTAATGACTTGTAAGCTTCATTTGCAAAGTGGAGAATATTTTGGAACTTTCTTGTATTATGGGAGAAATAAATGGCAGAGACATACATACATTTAAATGATATAAAACTGGCTTTGGATAGCAGTGTGTAATAGCAGTTTGAATTCCCCTCTTTGAGGAAAACAACCCTTAACACCACAGAAAATTCTTTAATTTAAAAAAAATAGAACAATTTGGAGTTGGATAGAGCTGTTTCTTTTCAGACCTTATTTAGGCTTCATTTCTTTCTACAGTGCTTTTCCCACTGCCAAGCAGAACAAGCTATCACAAACCCAAACAAAAGGCAATGACTCTGAGAAGTCATTACAGCTCTTTACTGAGCCAACCTGAAGTATGCATAGGGCTCACGTGTTCTCATGACTCCTGGGTTGTTATTCTTTATTTTTTATGAATGAGAGGAAATGATAGGAAAATTATTTTCAAAACTAAATTTTATTCCAAAAGAATCCTCATTCCAACCTGTCACTATCACATGATAATAATTTCAGAGTTTTAATTTAAGATGCCTAATTAGGATATGTTACGTTTTTTCAATTACTGACCATTTTCAATTGCTGACCATTCCTAGAAAACTGGTTAAGAGCTCAGACTCTGGAAAAAATCCTGTTCTCTGTATGTACAGGTCTGATTCTACTTTTTGTTTGTTTTGTTTTTTAGATTCCACATTTAAGCAGAATCTTATGGCATTTGTCTTTTTCTATCTGACTTATTTCCCTTAGTATAATACTCTCTAGGTCTATCCCGATTGTCTCAAATTACAAGATATTATCCATCCTTATGGCTGAGTAATATTCGATTGTATATTCACGCCACATCTTCTTTATCCATTCATCTATTGATGGACACTTGAGTTGCTTCTATATCTTGGCTATTCTAAATAATGCTACAATAAACACAGGGGTGCATGTATCTTCTTAAATTAGTGTTTTCATTTTCTTTATGTAAATATCCAGTAGTGGCATTATTGGGTCATATGGTATTTCTATTTTTAAATTTTTGAGGAACCTCCATACTGGTTTCCCCAGTAGCTATACCAGTTTACATTCCTACTAACACTACTTGAGTGTTCTTTTTCTCCATATCCTCACCAAAACCTGTTGTTTCTTATGTTTTTGATTTTAGCCATCCCAACAGGTGTGAGGTGGTAGCTCACTGTAGTTTTTATTTGCAATTCCCTGCTGATGAGTGATATATTGAACATCTTTTCATGTGTCTGTTGACCTTCTGCCTGTCTTCTTTGGAAAAATGTCTATTTAGGTCCTCTGCCCAGTTTTTAAATTAGATTTTTTTTTGGTGTTGAGTTGTATAAGTTCTTTATATATTTTGGATTTTAACTCCCTGTTGGATATAGTATTTGCAAATATCTTCTCCTATTAAATAGGTTGCCTTTTGTCTCATCGATGGTGCAGAAGCTTTTTATTTTGATGTAGTCCCAATTGTTTATTTTTGCTTTTGTTTCCTTTGCCTTAGTTAACATATCTAGAAAAATGTTGCTATGGCCAGTGTTGTGGTATTCAAAAACCATGCACTTCCAACCTCACTTTAGAGTTCAGTTTTGTTAAATGTACCTATAAAAAGGTAAAATATTAAGCTGGAAAGAAAGTGTTCCAGAAGAGATGGGAGTTTATCTATTGTGTCATCAGTTATTCCCAGGCGCCGTGTTAATGACTGGAGATGTGTAATAGTACATGAAACACACTTACCTCTGCCTTCAGGAGTTACACTCTAATGGGAAAAGCAGAGATTATAAAAGTAAACAGAGAAACACCAGAGTACCAATGTGGCGAAGGCCACGAAGGAAAACAGAGGGTATGAGAGTAGAAGATAATGATGCAAGTGGACCGATGGTCAGAGAATGAGAAGTTGCTAGCCATGTGAAGAGTGAGGGGAGGAACGCTTGGGTGGCTCAGTCGTTAAGCGTTTGCCTTCGGCTTGGGTCATGATCCCAGGGTCCTGGGATAGAGCCCCACATAAGGCTCCCTGCTCGGCGGGAAGCCTGCTTCTCCCTCTCCCTCTGCCTCTGCTTGTGTTCCCTCTCTCACTGTGTCTCTGTCCAATAAATAAATTAAAAAAAAAAAAAAAAGAAAAAAGGGGGAAGCTTTCTAGGTGGGAGGAAGAATGTAGGTCCTAAGATGGCAAGCCCTTGAGGAAATGAAAGAAAGCGTTTATGGACAGAGTTCAGACAGTAAGGAAGAGTGACGGGAGGTGAGGTGGGAGCAGTGGTCAGGAGAATATTTTAAGGGAGCATTGCGTGCAGCATATTAAGACATGGGCAATGGTGCTGTGTCACCCACATTGGGGAATGAGAAGAACACTGTAGATTTTTCTGTGGTACATTAGAAACCTGTGATGGCTCAGCTCGTCCCTGAGAATCTGCCCTCAAAAGCCCCCAAATACTGACTCAGTTAAGGTGGGAGAGTGCTTTCACAGGTTTCCAATGCCCTTTCAAACCATGGGAATCTTGAGTTTTATGTTACTTACATTGCCTTTCCTCTGATCCTTGTGTTTCTATTAGGACTCTGATCCCTCACATTCCCTTAGGAAAGGGATTAAACTAGAACTTAGATGCCTTTAAAATACGTAAAACAAGTACACCATGAAAATGGTTTGCTGAGGCATCAGGCATGTTGAGATAATTCATGCCTTTGAGTCGACTTCTCCCCAGGGAATGTCTTTGGATGTCCTAATAGCAATTCTGGTATCAATAAATCATTTACTGTTTGGACAAGTCATGGCCACCACCTCAGTCACTAGATACATTTGTAATGGTTTATGTGAACAATAACAATAACCACCTAGCAACATACTGTTTGGTCATGTCATTCTTATAATACCACATGTGGTTTTGCCAGCTTTGGATGGATGAACTCTTGCTGTGTCTAAAATACATATTTCAAATTAAACAGCAAATATTGTTGGAGGCCCACTGTGTATAGTATATGACATGATGCATGGTTAATGGCTTTACATAAGAATGACACATTGGTGTTTTTTGCTAATTTTTTAGTACTTTCCCTGCTGCATGAGAGAAGGAACTGTATCTGTTTTGTTTATCATTTTACCTCCAATGTTAGGCACCTAGTAACTTAGTATTTGCTGACTGGATGAATGAATAAATGAGTAGTTTTTAGACACATTTTACTTCTCATAACACAAGTAAGAAATGAATGATTTACCATCTCTACTTTTTTTTTTTTAAAGATTTTTTATTTATTTATTGGACAGAGAGAGACCCAGCGAGAGAGGGAACACAAGCAGGGGGAGTGAGAGAGGGAGAAGCAGGCTTCCCGCTGAACAGGGAGCCTGACGCGGGGCTTGATCCCAGGACCCCGGGATCATGACCCAAGCCAAAGGCAGACGCTTAACGACTGAGCCACCCAGGCGCCCCTACCATCTCTACTCTTAATGGATAGTTTTCCACTTGACCTTTTTAAAACATGAACATTGTCAGATACCTGGCTAAGTGAATTCTTTAAAGTGTTAATACCTCAGGAAAGCCAAAGTTATGTGATCTCTTCCACATATGCAGTACTTTATAGACCTATACACAGCCTCACTTGGTCCTTAGTGCAATTTTGGGAGAGTACTCATATTTTATAATCAAGGAAATAAGTTGGAAGGACCCTCTGTGTCTCACCTAAGGCACATATCAAAGAAAAAAATCTCTGTTTTCCACCTCTGCCCAGACCCACACCCATATTTTTCAAAAATATTTGCCTGGATTTTAGAGCTACAGTCATCTATAGGATTATATTAAGCTATTATTAATTATCTTTAATTTAGCTCTACCTTTCTTTCTTTCTCTCCATCCCATGTACCTCTTTGATTCTCAGTTGGCCTACTGATACTTGGCTACCATTCTCTCTGTCTCTCAGTCTTCAGATCAAGTTTTAAAATACTGAATTTTATGGGACTAGGCAAATCTTTGCAATTGAATTTGTTAGGTGGTGCTGATCTTTAATTATAAGCTGATGCTGTATGATGAAAACATTTTTTGCTTAGGCCAAAGACAAATACAGTGACGGATGTGGGAGCTTAGCTGCAATTGAGCTGTGAATGGAATAGGAGAATGGGGTCCCAGTGGAGACTGAGAACACACAGACACAGAGAATCTGGGTGTATGAATGAATTGCTCTGCCCTGGTGTAATTTATGTAAGCGTGAAATTAGACCAGGTGTAATGGAGTGTGTGTTCAGGGAAGGCTGAGAATTGGTTTTTCTTTTATGATCTGTTTGTTTTCTTGATGCACATTTCAGGGGTTTTGCAGTTTTGTTCTTACAAAAATAACTGGGTATTTAGAGTAGGAAAATAGTCTCCTCTACGAGCACGAGCTCCACGAGAATGGGGATTTCTGCCTGTTTTATTACAATGCCTACAATGATGGCTGACACCTAGTAGATGTTCACTAAGTATTCGTTGAATGAAAGAATGGATCTGGCATACAACCAGCCTCTCACATTTAACAACAGGACTGGGTTCAGAGTGGACTGAATTATTTGCAAGTGTGTTGCCGTAACAACGTCTGAACTAACTTAACCCAGTGACAGCTCAAGCTGAATCACGGTTGTTGTTTGATTCTTATCTGCCCCACTGTACCAGCACAGGCAGTTTATTCACTGTTTTCAGGGGGTAGCTTCCTACCCCTCTGACTCACTGTATTTGATTTTGAAATTATAATTAGTTGTAATTTAACTTTACAGGACACAATGGTAACTTTAGCTAATCTGTGGCTGAAAATAGGGAGATAAGAATGAAAAGAATTAAAATGGATTGCTTTGGATAGTCTAAAGTGACATGGATTAATATGCTATCAATTTTCTTCCCCTGAGAAACATTTGGTCACAAGGAGATCTGGCTTTCAGAAGAAATTCAAATTTGGGTGTGTGGCTTTTGGCATAGTCTAGCATCACTGGAATGGTCTAAGTAGATTTTGTTTCTTTTTTCCCATGCCTTGCCATAGTTGCTCAAAAAGACCCAATCCAATGTCTTGACTGTAAGGTTTTCTGTCAGCCATAGGCTGAGCATTATCTTGCCAAGTCTCATAGAAAAGCCGGTTAACGGAGTGCACTTGGGCAGTCTATAGTTCTATGCAGAGCATCTCAGAAAGCTTGAGAAGTTAATGTTCGGGGGGATATAATGTGGAATTTCCATGAAGGAACTAAGAGAAAAAGACTGATTTATTGATTGACAGATCGATCTCCAAAGAACAGGGGCTATATTTCACGTTTCATAGTGCTAGGAAACTACAGACTTTTAACAGATGCCTTTCAATTGCCCCAAGAAATATGAATGTCATGTTGGTTAGATTTTCAGGAACTAATGGTCCAAAAGACTGTGTTTTCTTTTAGCCATGGTGCGTGCAGAGTGGCTGTATGTTTTTCTTTGATAGCGTCACGGTATGGGTAGGTATGAGGATCTGTTGGCCAAAAAGCAACAGGAAAAAATGGAAAGGAGGAAAAGAAAATTAAAATAAGATGTTGGATTGAAAAATAACAAGAATGGTGGATATTTCAGGTTTTCTTTTTTAGCTTCAGTAATTGCCAAAATAAAAAGGACAGAAATGTCATAATCTATCTTTTTAATTTCAAAATTTATATTTTGTAGCTATTCACTGATTCCTGTTTCTTCTTCAAACTCTCTACAATATTAAACATATTTCAGAAACTTCCTCTTCACTAAATAAATATAAAATGTTAACATGTGACTATGCTATCAAAGTAAGTATTCTCATCCAAAACACTTTAAAGAAATTATAGGGCAAGCCAATTACTGTCTTGAGAAACAAGGAAGAACTTGTTCATTTATCCGTCACAAATTTACCCTTAGATTCTTGTTATTTGGGCTCTTTTCTCCTGTTATCCATTAATTCATTCCATCTTAGAATATCATTCACTTCAATATAGAACTGATTTTAGAATAAATAAGTAATTTATTTAATGAGTTCCTTTTTTAACTTCAGGAAGTTAATATGAATGATAACTATTAGTCCTAATGGTTGTTCAAAAACAGATGCACCTTGCCATCCTTAGGGCATTCAGATGAATTGGATCTAAATGTGCATGGATTTCTTTAAGTATGGAAGTGGTACTCATTGATAAGAAGCACTTCCTGGGACATGGAGTCTGAAAGGACCTGATTTATAACTTAATTTTTCTTTCCTTGACAGTTTGTGAAAGGATAGGACAGAGCGTGCTCTTTTCATACATAGTCCTCTGGATCCACATGGACTGAGATAAGAGGTAGAGTCAAAAGAACTCTACATCTCAGAAGATGGCTGAAGTATTCTCTTTGTTGTTCATGTCCTGAGCTGTTCCAAACATCCATAGCTTTCAGAAAGCTAGCTCCAGGCAAGCTGAGACTTTATAGACTATAAAAAAATGAAAATATACCAACTTTCTTTCTTCCCTGCTTTTTTGAGAAAGTGGTAGAAATATATGTTCAACTGTATGTAGTTGAAACCACAATATAAAAAGAAAAAAAAAAAAAAAGGACGCCTGGGTGGCTCAGTGGGTTAAAGCCTCTGCTTTTGGCCCAGGTCATGATCTCAGGGTCCTGGGATCGAGGCCCGCATCGGGCTCTCTGCTTGGCAGGGAGCCTGCTTCCCCCTCTCTCTCTCTCTCTGCCTGCCTCTCTGCCTCCTTGTGATCTCTCTCCCGCTGTGAAATAAATAAATAAAATCTTTAAAAAAAAGAAAAAAAAGAAAAGAAAAAAAAAGAAGGGCTGTTTTTTTTTCTCTCTCCAAATTTTTATTTAAATTCCAGTTAGTTAATATACAGTGTAATATTAGCTTCAAGTGCAGAATTTAGTGATTCATCACTTACTTGCAACACCAGTGCTCATCGTAAGTGCCCTCCATAATCCCCTTCACCCATTTAGTCCATCCCCCAACCCTCGCAGCTCCAGTAACCCTTAGTTTGTTCTTTATAGTTAAGAGTCTGTTTCTTGGTTTACCTCTTCCCCCCACCATATTCATTTGTTTTGTTTCTTAAATTCCACACATGAGTGAGAGCATATGGTATTTGTCTTTCTCTGACCGACTTATTTTGCTTAACATAATACTTTCTAGCTCTATTCACGTCATTGCAAATGGCAAGACTTCATTCTTTTTGATCGCTGAGTAGTATTCCATTATATATATAAACACACACACACACACACACACACACACACACACACACACACACACACACACACACACACCTACCTCCCACCTTCTTTTTCCATTTATCATTCAATGGGCACTTGGGCTGTTTCCATAATTTGGCTGTTAGAGGTAATGCTGCTTTGAACATCAGGGTGCATGTATCCCTTTGAATTAGTACTTTTGTATTCTGTGGGTGAAGACCTAGTAGAGTAATTGCTGGATCATAGGGTAGTTTTATTTTTAACTTTTTGAGGAACTGCCATACTGTTTTCTAGAGTAGCGCATTAGTTTGCATTCCCATGAACAGTGTAAGAGGGTTCCCCTTTTTCCATGTCCTTGCCAACCACTCTTGTTTCCTGTGAAGTTAATTTTAGCCTTTCTGACAGGTGTGAGGTGATATCTCATTATAGTTTTGATTTGTATTTCCCTCACGATGAATAATGTTGCTTCTTTTCATGTGTCTGTTAGCCATCTATATGTCAAGAAGGGCCATTGTTAAAATTAAGCAACAGGCCTAGTAGCAATCATGTAACTGGTTTGCTTCACACACGGAATTAGCCCAAAGTTCAACAAATATGGTATTTCTAAGAATTGATTTTTGCTAGGAAATTATCCATTATAAGCATGTAAAGAAGAACTTCTCATTCTCTGCTATAATTGCTACATTCAGGCATTTATCATGACACCCAAAAATACTTCCTAGTGTTCTGGATTCCATCTCTGGCCCTCACATTGCATTTGTCTTGCCTGCTCTCCCTTCAGAGCTGTGTTCACCACTCAGGTACATAGTCACTGTAAGTGTCTACAAGCTTTCACAAGTTGGAGATGACTTTTTGCAGCTGGCATTTTTCACTTAATAAATCACAGGGTGCCCTTTGGAGAGCACAGGTCTAGGAATGGAACATTAACAAAGGGTACATCAAACCACAGACACTTTTAGTTGGTCCAGTTCACGGTGTTTCCACACAGTCTGCAAAAATAACATTATTACCAGCAGAGGTATTGTTTTGTCCATAATGTTTAGTCATTATTTCTGTGAACATACTTTTTGAGCACGCATGTGGAGGCAGGTACCTGATGCTTCTTAACTTGGAGATTCGAATTTTCTTCCTTATTTTTCTCTTTTAACAAATGAGCTAAAAGTGAATTTGAACCATTTGCCAACCTGAGAAGTTTTTGATTTAAAAAAAAATTTTGTCTTTTCTCAAATATTTGAACCAATAGAATCACTCTTGAGTCTCTGTTCCATCCATCCCTGGCTAAAAATATATACTCTAATCTTCAAGTTCTCCTTGTAAACAGTGTGTTCTAAGTTTGTTTGTTGGTATAAAGAGCAATAATATTTTAGTAACAACTGCATAATAATGCTTAATTTTTTTAAATTATTAAGCAGCCTGAATCAGTTATTTGGTATCAAATGAAGACTGCTTTTGCAACAAAATATATGTCATATATAAATATATTAATCTTAGTGAAGTATGCCAGCTCAGACCTTATGGGAAGGGGTTGCAAATAGGATGGTCATGCTGTATTAGCCAGCTCACTTCCTAACTTTTATTCATTAGTTTGTGCATTATGGAGAGTTACCAGCACACGAAATATTAAAGTAAAAATGATACTGTTGAGTAATCAAAACTGTTGACTTAAGAATCTCAAGGGAAGGAGGGGCAATGGGCATTTTTTGGACCACTTAATTCAAGAAAGAACAGGCTTTATTTATTTAAGAGGGTACTTCATCTGTTTCCTGATTGCATTCTTATTGTGAAAATGCCAGAGTGTATTATAATGGATAAAATGGGGAAAAAATAAAGTATAATTTAAGTGGGCCAGTAAAGAGTGGTGGTAGATGTTTGAATGTTCCCTTGGAATTAATCAGTGGTTCATAAACCTAAAATACTTTTTAATCTCAAGAACGGAGTTTCTGACTCAGGTTACAGAGGAGAAAATACTAGTTGGCTTGAGAATGGAAAAACCTTGGTTCACATAAATTTGTACACAGATTCCTTTATCATGGGAGAATTGTAATTAGGGATTCAGAATCTTGAGAACATGATAGTGACCTAGTTATCCCTGTACGGCAAGTGCTCATAGGAGGTACTGGCTAGACCTGAAAATAATGAATTAAGAGATTCCAGCTGGGATATGATAAAAGCATTTTTGGGAATCTCTGTATCCTGGCTGGACCACATGGGTCATAACTTGGAGAGGTCTAAACTAGTAGTAGTATATGACAGATTTATAGCCCAATTGATGTTGGGCATCAGAAAAAAAGGCTGAGGTTAAAAACAACGACTTGAAAATTATGAGCTTTAAAAGAATTGCCATTGGAAGAGAGGCTGAAGAAGGAAAGGATGCATTCCTTATAAGAAGGAAAATAAAAATAACAAATGTTGAGGGTGAGGGATTGAATGGGAAGTGTGGTGGTTTGTTTTTCATAGCAACCCCCTCTTCTAGGACCCCTTGGCCACCTTCTCCACTTCATGGATCTCCAGGCCGCTTCTCCTACCTAATACATTATATAGCTATTTATAATCTAGCTTTTCCACTATGCTACTAAACTTCATGAGGATAGGGATTACTTTTCTGCATCACTCCCCCCAGCTACTTTGTTGTATCCTCAGCTACCAGACTGGTGTCTGATACATAGTGGGTCTTCATTAAAAATATACCAAATGAATGAAAGAATGAATGGTGTAGCTCTAAGCCCAAAATTCATTTTCGTCTGTCTTTCCTTCATCCCTTCCTCTTTCCCCTCTTCCCTTCCTTCATCCCGCAAGTACATATTAGGATGTGGCAGTACACAAAGACCAAGAAAACAAGATTCCTGAACTCCTGGAGCTTACAGTCTGTGGGGACAAATCGAGACATGCAAACAAGGGTGTAAATGAGTAAATGAGGGACTCCAGTGCAGGATAATGGTGTTGCGATAGATGAATGCACAAAGTAT
The DNA here is from genome assembly GCA_002007465.1 of Ailurus styani. Lineage (NCBI taxonomy): Eukaryota > Metazoa > Chordata > Mammalia > Carnivora > Ailuridae > Ailurus > Ailurus styani. The sequence continues at coordinate 4,818,716 of LNAC01000084.1, forward strand.
GATAAGAGTAGAGGGGAAAAAAGGCGTAACAACTGAGAGGCGAAGGAAGATTGTTTGGAGGAAGGGAAAGTTAAAGATTTGTAGAACCTAGAAGGATTGGTATGAGTTGACGGAGGGGAGAAAAAAGAAAGCTTGGCCAAGAAGAAAAAGAACAGCATTTTCAGGGAAACTGGAGCTAGCTCATTGTGAATGGACACATGATACCAGAACAAAGGGAGTTTGGAGGTAGGCAACATAGGTAATAATTTAAAAATCATTGTCTTTACAAGGTATTTTGGTGTTTTCACTGAGTCAAATACACTAGGACTTCAGAATACTTTAGACAAATAGATGAGATCATTCACTCTGATCATCATACCTTTTCTATGTTCCAGCTTCCTATCTACCCCTTCCCAACTTAATATCCTTGGCTAAGAATGAAGCAGAGCTCTAAAGCAGGGTTGCCCTTTCCCTGCTGGCACGTTATTTGGAGTGTGGAGGCATCATTTGAGCATAATTACTAGTTGCAAGACTGTAAAGTCTGTTAGGACAATGGCCCTTTCAGGCTAATCTTGTTATCTGTGCTTGTGGGCAAGAGCTGTTCTGAGAGAATTCTTGTGCCTCCCGTGTTATTTACACATGAACGATTTCCAGTCTCTGATCTGCAGGCGTTCTCTTCTGGCACCTGTTTTTGTGGTTGGCTCTAGGAATGCCTACCTGTTGAGTAAGGTGGTAGTATGTGTTAATTTGATCTACTGTAACCTCCCAATATTAGTAGTTTTTAGTATTAATATCTTTACATGTGGTGGATTTGTCATCCATATTTGTTCATTTAAGTTGATATTTAGGGGCTCCTGAGTGGCTCTATCAGTTAAGCCTCTGACTTCAGCTCAGGTCATGGTCTCAGGGTCCTGGGGGCAAGCCTTGCATTGGGGTCCTCACTGGGTAGTGAGTCTGCTTCTCCCTCTCCCCGTCCCCCTGCTCATGCTCTCTCTCACTGTCTCTCAAATAAATAAATAAAATCTCTAAAAAATTAATAAATAAATTGCTATTTAAAATTAAAGGAACAACGTAACATAAAACTGGTTGCTATTTTGTGTCTTACTTGAATTTCCAAATGGGAGACTTCTAATTGTCCTGATCTGATGTCTAATGGAAACCATCTCATGCTCTTGACCTTTCTCACGTTCTTAATCCTGTTAGCATTTCTTGGAACGTTTTCTAGCTCATTACATTTATATTTTGCTTATTTTGTAATGATAAAAGGAATGGGAATTGTTTAGGCCATAGATGTATCTGTACATGGGGCCTGTACAAAGTAGATGTTTAATACAAATTTGCTGAATGGGTGAATAAGAAATTTTAAAACCTACATCTGATCATGAGCAGCTTCTACTGTCTTTAGGAAAAAGTCCAGGCTCCTTTGCAAGAGCTCCTAGGCCATTTACAGTCTGGGGCTGTTGACCTTTTGGCTTTCTCTCTTGCTATCACAACCAGTGGTTCATGTTGTGACTTACGAATGCACAGCCCCATGTCCTTACTCGTTCTGTCCCTTCTAACACATTCTTACTGATCCACCAGAGGTAAAATTTTCCCTAGCTCTCCTGCAAGAGAATGACTTCTTCAGTATTTCCAGAACATCTCATATGTACTTCCATGAGAACCCCCATCAATGTCATTTCGCTTGATGGACTTGTCTCCTCATCTGGGATGTGCACTCGAGACGGAGGCTCTGTCTTATTTACCTTTGTGTCTAAGGGTCTAATATTGTGCTTCTGACCGTAGCGAGGACTCAGTAATGTGTTCCGAATGAATAACTGGGGGGTTAGGCCAGGGCCAGGGCTTGAAGATCACTAGTCCGACAGCCCACGCTCTGCACCATGAGGTTAGGAGCCCTGTGATCAGAACAAGGCAGACAGGACTAGCAGGCTGAGAGGCCTAACCCCTCACCAGGGCATCTGCAGGGAGGAGTGACCGAGGCCAGCTTCTAGAAAGCCATGGATTCTGGCCTGTCTGCCCAGCTGGCCCTCTTCAGGGAAGAGTCCTTGAGTGGTGCTGCCCTTGCTGCCTTGCCGGCAAAGCCTTTCCCGAGAGATCTGGATCAGTCAGAAGCCTGAAGTCTGGTTCACAGAGTTTCTTTAGTTGTTTGCCAGGAATCGGGTTAAAGGAAGTATGACAGACTTCAAGGGACTGATGAGAACCCGAGATCTCCTTGTTGGGCCACAAATTGTAATCGAAAGCCATATCTTAAGAGCATAGTAGAGATTATTTTCCTTAGAACTATGATTTTACATTTGCTGAAGCTTATTTTGTAGTTAACTTTCCATCCACTTAGCCTCATAACCGCTTTCTGTTTTATAATAATAGGCATTGTGCTTTTAATTTTTATTACATTGTAAGCCACATTGTTTAATTTACGATTCATTGGATTCTGTTAGCATATAATGAGTAATAGTGATGTTTAGTACGGAGATGTAATTAGGTGTTGTTCATTGTGCCATATGAGATAAATGTGCTTCATCATATGAGTCTCAGATGTGCAGTTCCAACATATAATTTGAGTTGTTTTGTGTGTTCTGGACCATAACCGAGACAATATCTATATAAATACAAATGCAAAAATATAAACTTTCAAAAATCACTTGAGACAGTCCCAAAAGATAGATCTCAAAGGAGATTCTTTTCTTAGTTGAAATGCTTTGTTAACTTTTTTTTAAAGATTTTATTTATTTATTTGACAGAGCGAGCATAAGCAGGGGGGGTGGCAGACAGAGGGAGAGGGAGAAACAGGCTCCCCGAGGAGCAGGGAGCCCAATGCTGGGCTCGATCCCAGGACTCCAGGATCATGACGTGAGCCAAAGGCAGTTGCTTAACAGACTGAGCCACCCAGGTGCCCCTTAACTTTTGTTTTCAGGTTGTATTCAAACTCCTTACCCTGGCACACAGGCCTCTTATGACCTGGTCCTTCCCTCCCTCCATAGCTTCTTTAGCATTTTATCTGTTTTGCCTCTATGTGAAACAAACAAACTATAACAATTCAGATAAAGCTGATCTCTCTTTCTCTCTTTTTTTCCTTCCTAGTTCCTTTTCCATTCCTTTCTCCAGAGGCTCCTGTCATTGTGAATTTGTCATGTATTTTTTCATCTCTACACTTCACTGTACAGAAGAGCTCTTGGCCATTTGTAACATGTAGATTTTACTGCAAGCTTTCTCTCCCAGATTTTCAAGTGAATGCTAATTAAGACAATTCCAGTGCTGCCCCCTGGAAACTCTTTGCTCCTTGTGGTTTGAAGGTTCTTTACTTTGTTTTGTTTGTTTTCTAACAAATAAATTCAACCATTGCTTTTTTCTTTTTAAAGTTTTCTAAAATTTCTGGTCTGGTGCTTTTTCAAAGATTCTGTGAAAGTCTCATAGATTTTGAATTTGATTTGTCACTGTATTGGATGGTTGGTTGATCTTTCCTCTTACAATCTTTCTGCCCCCACACCACAAATAGCAATATTGATTATGCATAATTTCTTTTTACAGAAATCATATTACCTTTCCATTAACTTGGTAGCATTAGCAATGAGAATCTTTCATTTACAATGTTCAAAATTTTTCTCAAATACCTTTTAAAATTTTAATTTTTTTTTAAAGATTTTATTTATTTATTTGACACAGAGAGAGAGAGATTACAAGTAGGCAGAGAGGCAGGCAGAGAGAGAGGAGGGAGCAGGCTCCATGCTGAGCAGAGAGCCCGATGCGGGCCTCGATCCCAGGACCCTGAGATCATGACCTGAGCCGAAAGCAGAGGCTTTAACCCACTGAGCCACCCAGGCGCCCTAAAATTTTAATTCTTTACTTAAAAAAATCCTGGTATCATGATACACAATACGAAAAGTATTCTTTTTAAAAAGTCAGTAAAGTGCAAAGCAGTTGGAAAAAATTATTCATAGGCCCAGGGGCAATTACTATTAGTATTTAATATGCACATTTAAGAAAGTTTGGGAGGTAGGGTAAAAACTACCTACAGTACTAATATAGTCACAGCTAATATTTGCTTGATATTCTTTCCTTCTATATTTACTTTGCAATCAGGACATAAATGCAGTTTACGTCATATGTTTATCTAAACACAAACATTCAAAAAATATCATATAATCTTGTGTTCCCATTTTGTTGGGCATCTGGGCTCTACCTTTAGTTCTTCCTTTTTTCTGTTGTATCGCTGTGTGTAACGTTTTGTGCCTGGAGGTTTTCTGTCTTTCAAAGAAAGTGGAATTATTGAAACTCTTGAAATGTATTTCCAGTGTGATCAACATGTGCTTCCGGGTGTCTCAGTCCTGATTTCTCCTCATTCTTACCACTGTTTCTTTTTAAAATAATCAGAAAGAAAATATGTTTTTGCTCATCCTTATTAATAGTCATTGACTCTTTACAGAATTAAGTTTTTAAGTCTTCATCTTATCTACCTTAATATTTTTTCAGATATTTCTCTTTTTTATTAGCATACAGGTATTTTTGTTTAATGTTACCCGTGGATCTTTTCTTTATGGTTTCATCTATGGCTTTTCAGATTAAAGAACCCTCCTACTTCCAAAGATTTGATAAATATTTTTATTTATATTCTTTCAATTTTTTATGATATGATTTTTAAATACATTTGATGCATTAGTCCAATATGGACTTGTTGCAGACTTAAAACAGATGCTGTGTTCTGCCATGCCTGTTTTAAACCAGGGCTAAATGCAGTGCTGGATAGATAGATAAGTTCTAGGATTCATCTTGCTTTTTCTTTTGTATCTGACGCACTCTTGTTGGAAGTGTTATTTAAATAGATGGGTGTTACTAAAACGTTGGCCAACCTTGGACTTCCTCCACTCATGCTGCCCCTCTGTGGCTCAGTGGGGATCTGGCAGTTGTCCCTGAACGATGCATTGCTCTTATTTTCTGATTGTCCTCCAACTAGTTCATGCTAGGTCTTCTTGGACTTTCATTTGGGCTCGTGACTCTGCCTTTCAACGTTACTCAACAAACCCATTTTCCTTAGGCTCTGGAAGGCCTAAAACACAGGGTCATTCATCTGGAGGCAGGATCCTTTCCAATCACCTTCCCTCCAGGATCTGCTCACCCATCTCCTGCAGACTGGCCAGCAGAGGCAGTTCGCCTGGCCTGACCAGCACGCTCGGGCCAGCTCTTCCTTCTTACTGGCTGAAAGCCTTTCTTTTCTAGCTCCCCTGCTTCAGAGTAAACAAACATTCTGTTGATAGCAACAACATTGTGTGTGTGTTTTTGAAAGGAATGAGTGTGGAGCAAGTGATTCAATAACTGATCAAAAATCGACTTTCAAATAAGCTAGACTTTGTGGGTAAGATAGCTCTTGCAACTCTCCAGCTTAAATGCGGTGAGCTCCTTATCACTCAAAGTGCTCAACAGAGATGGGAAAACATTTAAGAAATGATGTATAGGGGAGTCAAGCAGTTCTTGTGGATAACCTCAATAACCTTCTCACCCTAGGGTTCTAAAGTTATATCAGCATCTCATGTCCCACTTCTGTTGTTTTTCTCAAAGTTTTCCCAACATTTATAGTAGCAGAACACAAAACAAAATTTTAAATTCTAGGGCCAGCTCGGAAAATATGAAGTTTAAGAAATACAGGAAAAAATTTTAAAATGGGTTAGTTATCTCCCCAGGTAGTTAAAAATTACAAAACTTGCTCATCTAGTAGATAAAACAAACCACAGATACACAGAAAGAGTAGCAAGACTGTATAGCTAAAATAAAACTAGAGCATCTAACTGCAGATTTGAAGGTTCAGTATAGGGTGTATCAGCTGATATGTGCGTCTTTTAGGCAAAAGTAAGAAATGATGAGCCAGTTGGGTTTTAAAAAAACTTTATGGAGGTATATTTTATGTACCATAAAATTCACCCATTCTTAAGGTACAATTTAGTACTTTTTAGTAAGTTTAGAATTATGCAGCTATTGCCACAGTCTGTGTTTTAGGACATTCAGAACATTTCCATCACCCCGCAAAAGATCCTTTGTGCTTATTTGCAGACAGTACTTTGGTTCTACCCCAACTCCTCCCCAGCAACCACTAATCTACTTTATGTCTCTATGGATTGGCCTTTTCTGGACCTCTCATGTAAATGGAATCTTATGTATATAAGACTTATACATAGTCTTTTCTATCTGGCTTGCTTTACTCTGCATAACATTGTAATGTGTGTAGTATGTATTAGTAGTTTGTTCCTTTTTATTGCTGGAAAATATTCCATTGCATGAATATACTACCTTTTGTTTGTCCATTTATCAGTTAGTTGATGGACATTTGGACTGCTTCAGGTTGGGGCTATTATAATAATTCTGCTATGAACTTTCATGTACAAGTCTTTGTGTGACTATATGCATTCATTTCTCTTGGGTAGATACCTAGGTATGGAATAGCTGGGTTGTATGCTAAGTTTATGTTTAACTTTTTATGGAACTGCCAAATTGTTTTCCAAAGTAGTTGTACCATTCTACATTCTCATCAGCAATGTATGAGGTTCTAGTTTCCCTATATTCTTACCACCATGGTTTATTGTCTTCTACATTATAGCCATTCTAATGAGTGTGAAATGGTATCTTGTTGCAGTTTTAATTTATAATATCTCAGTGACTGATGATGTTAAGCACCTTTTCATGTGCTTATTCATATATGTTCTTTGGTGAAATGCCTATTCAAATCTTTTGCCAGTTGTAAAGTAGGGTTATTTTTTTCTCATTATTGAGTTGTAAGTGTTCCTTGTGGTTATGGATGCAAGTCCTTTATCATGTATTGCAAATATTTTCTCTGTTTGCAACTTCTCTTTATTTTCTTGATGTCTATTCAAGTATAAAAATTTTTATTTCGATGGTGTAAATTTATCCATCTTTTTCTTAATGAATTGTGCTTTTGGAATGGTATGTAAGAACTCCTTGCCTACCCCAAGAACCTATCATTTTTCTTTTATATTTTCTTCTAGCAGCTGCATAGTTTTAGCTTTTATATTTTAGTTTTGATCCATTTTGAATTAGTTTTTGTGAATGTTAAGTAAGGATCAATTTTGTAGGAGAGGCGTTTGGATATCCAATTTTCTTAGTACCATTTGTTGAAAAGCTATCCTTTTCTTGTTGAATTTCCTCATCACTTTTGTTGAAAATCAACTGACCATAATTGAGATTATTTCTGGTCTTACTGTTCTGTTATGTTCATCTATCTCTATCCTTACTCTAGTACCATAGTCTATTGATGACTGTAGCTTTATAAGTAAGTTTTATAGTCCTCCAACTTTATTCTTTTTCCAAATTGTTTTGTCTATTCTGGGTCCTTTGTATTTCCATATATATAT
>LNAC01000085.1:1125-60845 GCA_002007465.1 Ailurus styani
CCCACCGCCCTCGCCAGGGGCCAGGCTAAGTAATCAGCTCGGGTTCGCTCTCAGGAGCTTTTGTTCCCTGAACGCTTTCCGTTCCTCGTTGGAGGACGGGACTGAAAATGGCGGCTCCCAGTCTCCGACCCGGAGGAGCCGAGAGCCTGGTGCCTCAGTCCTCAGTGCGCCTCAGAGAAAAGCAGTCCCTCCCGTCTCGTCGTCTCTGGCCGCTCTCCAAGATCACCTGGCCTGTGACCGAGCGTCTCTGTCTCTGGCGCGGCCCTGTTTAGAATCTCCGAACCTGGCAGATTCCTGCAGCCGCTCCTGCGCCGCTCCTCCCGGAGGAGGAAGGTGAGTCTCTCCGGGTCTGCCGCCTGTGGGGGCCCCGCTCACAGATCAGTGGCCTGGCTGCGCTTCAGATCACAGCCCAAGGTAACCCCGAGCTGAGAGACACCTCAGCTCAGCTCCGTCTCTCCCGCCGGCTTCTCTCTGATTCCTGGGAGCTCAGTCGCGCTCAGACACCCCTGGTCTTTTTGTGTCCCCATGGGTCCTGAGACCACACTGTCCCTGCAGGGGTTTCACCCCCTGCTTGGTCTCTGGGGCGACGTCCCTCAGTGGAGCCGACTTCTAACAGTACCGAGTCTGTGCTCCGCTGCTCGCTCCCTTGCCAGGAGCCGGCCCTCCCCCCAGGTCTATCTTCCCGTCGCCTCGGATTCACTTCTCCGCACTCCTACCTTCCAGAAGGCGGTCANACCAAGTCTGTGCTCCGCTGCTCGCTCCCTTGCCGGGAGCCGGCCCTCCCCCCGGGTCTATCTTCCCGTCGCCTCGGATTCACTTCTCCGCACTCCTACCTTCCAGAAGGCGGTCAATTTTCTGTTCCTAGAATTGCTGCTCTTCTTCTCTTCGATCTCTGGTGGAATTTGTAGGTGTTCAGAATAGTTTGATAGCTATCTGGGTGAATTCCTGGGACCTGATGATAATCGGTCTCCTACTCCTCCGCCATCTTGCCTCTCCTTAAGGATTCCTTTTTAGTTGAGAAAAGTTCTTGGCTTGGAAAGTTTTTATACATTTGAATTAGACACCCACTGAAAGTTCTGTACTTAAACTAATCATAAAGCTACTCTTGTAGATCAATAAATTCTTTTATTTTCAACATAAAAAAAAATCACTCCCTAAGTTACTTGATTTGTTGGATTAAGTTTTCATGTATTCAGTTTTCTTAAAGCAAAGTGTACATGAATATTAAGTATTCTTTCTTTCTTTTGCTTCTGACCTTAATTCTTTTCTTAGGATGGATAGAAACCATGACTAATGTGTTGCCATCACTGCACTATTATTTTTAATGTAGCTCTGAATTCTAATTATATTTTCCTTTGAAAATTTTTACCCTGAAGTTCTATATAGTTTTTAGCTTTTTTTCATGTGAATGAACAAAAGTAGAAGGTAAACATTTCAGGTAGAAGATTTAGTGCTCTCAGCTTCTCTTCACTTTTCCTGCTTACAAATCTGTCTTCCTTATAAGAACCTATTTCCCCCTTATTATTACAGGCATACACATACTTATAGAAAATTATATTCTGGAATAAGCCAAATGGAAAGATGAATATTGAAATCTCCGGGTGGTCTCTAAGACTCCGATCCTCTGTTCCACCCATGGCACTCCCATGTCACAACCACCCCTGCCCTATACAGTCAGGATTATCCCCATTATGCCTTTTTGCTTGTGTAATGCAGTCGCCCTGTGCATCTCTTGGACTCTACACTAGGCATGGTTCTATCAGAAATGCTAAGTGTGTTTGTTATTGTTCTAGGAACAGAAATAACGTAGTGAACAAACATAATATATCCACTTGCATGGAGCTTCCATTCTAATGGAGAGAAGGAGGACAGACACAGAAATATGTAATTAAATATCTAGTATCTCTGGAAGTGTGTAATGAAATATATACATATATTATGAACATAAACACAAGCATAAACACACACACATATATATGCATATAATATATGAAGTGGTAAGCCCAGTGGGAAAGAGCAGTAGGTAGGAATAGATACACAATAAATTCTTTAAGATTTCCATAAGAAGTTAGCATTCATGGTCATGTGGCAGCTCTCCTCCAAGCAATGATTTGGAAATCCAGGCCTCTTGTGCCATTTGGCTCTGCCCTCCTTAACTTAGGCTTCTACAGTTATTGTGTTTCTCCAGGTCAGGACAACAGAGGGGGAAAGACCGTGAGTCATGGCACATGGCATCCTTTGCCTTAGTTCACATTCCATTGGCTAAACCTGGTGATAGTCTTAGACATGGAGGCTGAGAAATGTAGAGCTTAGCTCCCAGAAGAAGAGGAAGTAGCTTTGGGAATTAGCCAATCTCTGTCACAAATGGGCACATTGCATTCATGGAGTTTTTCAGATTAAGTAAGACCTGTGTAACTCAGTGCTACTCCAACAAGATTCCACTGCAAAGAAATCAGTGTAAGTGCTGTCAAGAGGCCAGCCTCAGTCGCAAATGAACAAACTCCTGCTTGTGGAAGGGTCTTCAGCAATGCTTTAGTAAATTCTCCTTTCTTTCTCTCCCTGTTCTAGGCATGTTTTTAAACAGCTTTTAATTCCACAGTGTCACAGTCTTAAAATCCAAGCTGCAGAATTTTCTTGCCTTGGACATAGGTCCATTACCCAGAACCATTTTTAGATTTTTTTATTTTATTTAATATGTGACTAAGCAGTGCCAAGCACTTAATTATAAATTTTAGGAGGCAAGAGAATGCTGTACTAAATTAAACTCTCGAGTTCCAATAGAGTGAATTCTGCTCAGTAACAAACAGCAAGTTTTGGGAATAGAGGCTGGGATTTTAAGTTGTCATCCAATATCATGCCAAAAAGAGTCTAGATAATTACTACTTATTTCAAACATTAAGTGGGTAGGCCAGATGTTTGCACACAGGAGGAAGTATTTTTAAATGACAGTTTTTCAATGACTATTAAACTATGTGGGAGTAAAATGTTAGGAGGCTATTTATTCAAATAGTGAAAAAATTTTAGGTACCAGTGAAAATAGAAGACTTCAAATGAAAAACTTGCAAGTCAAGTATTAGGTAAACATATTCAGTGATCTAAAAGTAGTGATCACCTTAAATGACACTGGCAATCAAATAAAAAGACTAAGCTTTCCTGGAAAGGGAGAATTGGTCATTCATAGAGACACCTCATTGAGTTTTAATTCTACATGAAAAGAATCACAGTGCTATTTTTTGTCTTTTTGTTAGGGATGCATGGTATTTCCAGAATCTGAGATGTGTGAGGATAGATACTGGCAACCCTTTTTTATGCTCCTTCATGCATCCTTCAGGGTTTAAACATAACATACCTCACTGACTTTACAACACCAGTGACTAGAGAGAAGCACTCCTTAATTTGCCCCTCGCATGCTTCATTCAGCAATATTTATGGACCCTGAGGATCCAGAGGTGAATGAGGGGAGGTCTCCCCCACAGAAGCCTGTAGCCTAATGGGAGGCACACACATCACTGAGCAGCTGTGACCTACAGCAGAGGTACAGATAGGTACTAGGCATACACAAGGTGCTGCCTGGATGACAGGAAGCCTGTTCCTCCTGGACTCTGGGCTTCTGGACAGCAGGACAGAGATCTTTTTATCACTGTGTCCATAATGTTTTGGAGAGCACATCAGGACAAAGATATGGGTTGTCTGCTGCAGGAGCTGAAGAAACGCTTTGATTTCTCCTGATAGTTTCAAGTAAAAGAGACTACTGAAAAGGGGCAGCAGCAATGACAGTAGCTGGCATTCCAGGTTTGCTGGAATTGGTAAGAATCTTTAGGCTAAAACAGAGTTTCTTAACGGCAGAACTGCTAACATTTTGGGCTCAAGAATTTTTTGTTGTGAGAGGCTGTCCTGGGTGTTATAGGATGTTAAGCAGTATCCATAGCCTCTACCCACTGGATTCCAGCGGAAGCTTCCTGCCCCCTCGTTGTGACCAAAAAAGTCACTAGATGTTGCCAAATATCCCTTGGATGGAGTCACCTGTGCTGGACAGGCCCTCCAACTAGAGGATATAGTTTTTTTCCAGGCTCTGCCTCCTACTTTCTGTATATTGATGATATTTGCTTGTTGTAGGATACTTTCGTTTTATGCCTTTATCTTAAATATTAAGGTTTCTCATGTTAACTATCCTTTCAGATGATACAGGACATAAAAGCAAGGAGCATGTCTGCTTTGAAAAAAATTGTGTGATTTTAAGTACTATATTTGCAGTGCCTCATACCTTCTGTAGGGTTATTTATTTTTAAAAGATTTTATTTATTTGACAGAGAGAGAGCACAAGTAGGCAGAGTGGCAGGGAGAGGAGAAACAGGCTCCTGCTGAGCAAGGAGCCTGATGCAGGGCTCAATCCCAGGACTTTGGGATCGTGGCCTGAGCCAAAGGCAGATGCTTAACTGACTGAGCCACCCAGGCACATTCTGTAGGGTTTATAATAAGAATTTGTGGTCACAATAAGAATGTGGTGATTGCAAACATGGTTGTATGTTCTTTCCCTCCCTGTTTCCATACCCTTGCAATACTACCACTTTGCATTCCTCCCATGAAGACCTGGTCTATTTCCCCACCCCTTGAATCTGGCCTGGCCTCATGACTTGCTTTGACGAATGGGATTGTGCAAATGGGATGTAAGAGGCTTGAGATATTCCCTCACATGGGGACTTACTTTTTTGCTTCTTGAAACTCCTGGGGCCAGCCTCCTAGAGGTTGAGATACCTTATGGAGAGAGGTCCATCATTCTCAAATACCCCATCCAAGGTCATTATAGCCTAGCCAGCACCAGGGGACCTTTAATGCATGAATAGGCCTCACTGAAATTCACTGAACTGGGCCTAGACCAGAACTGCCTAGCCCAGTTTGTCAGTCTGTAGAATCATGAGCTAAAGAAATGGGGGTGATTTGGGCGCCTGGGTGGCTCAGTGGGTTAAAGCCTCTGCCTTCAGCTCAGGTCGTGATCTCAGGGTCCTGGCATCGAGGCCCATATCGGGCTCTCTGCTCAGCGGGGGGCCTGCTTCCTCCTCTCTCTCTGCCTGCCTCTCTGCCTACTTGTGATCTATCTCTCTCTGTCAAATAAATAAATAAAAATATTTAAATAAAAAAAAAGAAATGGGGGTGATTTTAAACCACTGATTTTGGGGGTAGTTTCTTAGACATCAAATACTAATTAATACATATTTCATCATATCTTCATTCATTGGCACTCAGGACTTTTTTGTGGAGAGTAAGGAGTGAAGTAATAGTTTGCCATAATGAAGTCCCACACACTGAGTGCCTTAAACTAAAGAATTTTGTCTCACAATTCCCGAGGCTTAGAAGTCTGAAATCAAGATGTTGGCAAGGTTCTTTGCTCCTGGGAGATGTCAGGGAGGGATCTGTTCCAGGCCTCTCTCCTCATCATGTAGCCGACCATCTTCATTGTCACATAGCATTCTCCCTAAATGTGTCTCTGTCCAAATTTCCCTTCTAGGAGAACATGAGTCATATTGGATTACAGTCTATTATAATGATCTCAATCTTAACTCACTGTATGTATAATGACCTTATTTCTAAATAAGGTCACATTCCTGAGGTACTGGAGGTTAGGACTTCAACATATGAATTTTGGGAGGGATACAATATAACCCATAATAAATGGGGAGGAAGTTGACAAAAGTGAGCTGAAAATATTGACACTCACTCTTCGACTCTCATGTCCTCCTAAGAAATTGAGATTTTTTAATGTTTATGCTGAAAATAGAGGTCCTACTGAAATAAATAATGGAAGTGCTATTATCCTCTGTCACAAATTTATTATTAAAGAAGCAGGAGAATATGAGGGTTGGAGTGGTAAGTGGTCCAATAAGGAGGCTGTCAAAGCAATTTCTCTCCAGTGGAGACACCTGGGGATAGAGAAGAGATGAGAGACATGAGGTGGTCCTAGGGTGCTGGTGCCGTAAATATGCTGTGGCTGTCAGTGGGCACCTGAAAGTTTTATTCAGTTTTGGCATCAGCCTTTAACAATGTGATAGACAAGGTGGGGCACACAGAGGCGGTATGATCAGGAGGGAAAGAGGCTTGGTAATGTGTCATATGGCTTAGAGAGAAGGAAAATGCAGTGAGATAGATCGCTGCTTTCAGCCATTTGAAGGGTTGTCATGTGGGAGAGAGATTAAACTTGGTCTTGTGTGCCCCAATGAGTTACAACATCCAGCAGACAGCTTTCAGCTATAATATAAGGTTGAAATTTTTTTAGTCAGGACAGTCCTGAGTCAACAGTTAAGATGTTTCTTAGTGTCCTAAGATTTCAAGTTCTGCTGTAGCTAGAGAGAAGAGGAACTACTTTGTGTCAAGGTCTTTGCAGGGTCTGGGGTATTATATGACACCTGTGTAAGCAAAACAGTTTTCTCTTGCTCATTTCATGAGTGAATTAGACCCAGACAGCAAACCCCTTAAATGGTAAGGCAGTATAATTGTCAGGTCATCAAATGATATCAACATCTTTTTTGTGAATTAACTGAAACAAAAGGAAATTAACACTCCCCCTACCCACAAGGTATCTAAATATGATTTCTTGTTTAGGAAAGAAGAAATCAAAGTTTTATTTTGCCTTTGTAGTTTTCCCACATAATTAGCTCCTTATCATGTGTTGCTTTATTTTCTAGTTATTTTAGTGCCAGAACTCATAAATTTAGTCTATAATTATATAATGTCAAAACATATAAAGCTTCCCCCCCCAATTGTTATCCATTCTTTCTTCCCAACTAGAGTTTTAGTTGCTTTTGATCAAGGATCAAACACTATGCTTTTTATTAAAATGGCTTGTTTAAGCACTCTCAAACTAATTTCCCTGGTCTAATAAACATCATAAATAAAACCAACTTGGATATCTGTTGTTCCTTCATCCCCCCTAAAGTATCTCATAAACAGAAGCAAACAATACGCAGTTACATTTATTAAACTAACAAAGTACTAAACCCATCAATAATATTTATAAAGTATCCTCTCTCTGCCCAGAGGAGTACAGGTACCTTGGGGAGTGGGAAGTGTCCAAAGAGTCACTTGCTCTTTAATAGCTGAGTCTAGCGTGGCAAACAGAACTGATACCAGAAACATTAAGTTCTCAACTTCACGGCAACATGAAGGAGGAGGATTGCAGTAGTAGTTGAGGATGCTTTAAAAACTAAGTCAGTTATGAAGGATGGGAAGAACAGAGGTGCAGACTGTAGATGAGAGGGAGAGAATTTCAAGAATGAGAACCTATTTGAACAAAAACTTAGTGTTGTGTGTTGAATTGTGTCCCCCCAAAAGATATGTTTTAGTCCTATTCACTGATAACTGTGAATATGTACTTGTTTTGAAATAAGGTCTTTGCATATGTAATCAAGCTAAGATGAGGTCATACTGGATTAAGGTGAGTCCTGATCCAGTGACTGGTGTCCTTGTAAGAAGATGGAAGTTTAGACACAGACATGCAGGGAGAAGGCTGTGTAATGATGGAGGCAGAGATTGGGGTGATGTACCCACAAGCCAAGGAAGACCAAGGATTACAGCACTGTGTCAGGAGCGAGGAGAGAGGCACATCCTCCAGAAGGAAGCAACCCTGTTTATACTCTGATTTCAGACTTCTAGTCTCCAGGAGTCTGAAACAACAAATTTGTTGTTTGAAACCACCCAGTTCATGGTACTTTGTCATGAAAACCCGAGGAAATGAATCCATTCAGAGACAAAAAAGGAAGGTGCGAGTTGAAGACTTAGTTGAATGAAATATGAGTGGGTGATGGGGAAGAAGGAGCAAAACATGAGTTGAATTTGTAAGAGCTTCCCAGAAAGTATGCTAACACTAAATGTAGCTAATACTTTTCTATAGCACTTATTATACACACCATTATAAATGCTTTACAGGGGTTATCTTATTTAACTCTTCGGCAACTTTTAAAGCTTTAGGTATGAATGTTCTTCTCATTTTACAGGTGAGAAAATGGAGTGAAGAAAGTTAACTTTCTTAAAGGTATAGAGCTAGTAAGTGATGGAGTCAGGATTAGAACCTAGAATGCTTGACCTTTTGACCTCACCTGCATTTGAGGTGGGCTAACATGTAGGAAATATGCCTTTGGGTATAGACACAAACTGTAGATCCCTCATTTTCCCTTCCTCAATAGCTTGCTGTTATTTAAAAGACTTTTTTTTTTCTTGTTAGAATATGTAAAACCCTTTCTCATGATAGTATAACTGTTCTGTAACTGTCTATAAATCAAAACTATATCCTCTTACCTTATTATATTTTGTTTTCAGAACAATGTCTGATAAGTTAGTTCCTGTCTGTGTTAGGTCATCTAGTCACTATTATTTTGATTTCTTCACTTTTCTTGTCCAAAGCATATGTTAATTGCTTCAGGAGTCATACTTTCCCCAGCTCGGTTATAATTAATTGAGAAGACAGGGCTTGGATAACCAAAGCAAAATCCTTTCTTGTCATCCATAGCAATTGCCCTCGAAGGATTTTCCCAGAGTGTTTCTAATTAGAGGAAAATGAGCCAGCACATTAGCTACACCCAAACCTGACTGCCAAAACTTTCTTTAAAGTGACCTACTTTACTTGAAGTTTTATAGATGTGTGTGTGTAAGTGTATATAGAGTGTATAGTTTTATATGGCAATAGTTTTGTCTGCTTTGTTATGAATTTAGAGAGAAACAGCATGAATATGTCATGGTTAATTTAAACAACACGACAGGGCATAAACTGATTTTCCACATCTACTGAAAATATAACACGAAAGCAATTATAAAAAGTATAGTTTAAAGGGTAGTTCACCTAATGCTGGGGAAGGAAAATCCATAAAACTTAAGAATAATAGAGCAAAGAATGCATGAGGAAAAGGGAGACAATGGTTTTTTTTTTTCAAGAAAAGCAGAATGCTGTTTATTTAAAATTACGTAGTCTTCAATTTAAAATTTATCCATGTGCTGGATATTGGCAGATTCTGTAAGTATAAGAGTCTCCTGATACATTTACCTGTGTGATATTGAGGAACACATATGTGAGTTTAACTTTTAGCCATTTCAATTTGATGGCTTTTTGCTAAGAATGGGATAATAATATCAAGTTCCTGATACAAAAGTCCTTTTGTTTCTCGGTCAGTTGGCTTTCCTTTGAGATGAGAGGAAAACCCTAGGGGCATACCCAAAGATAAATTTTCATATTAGTTGGCCTAGAAGAGTTTTAGTTGTCAAACTACCTGTGGATGAATTTCCTCACAGGTACGCAGAAGGCCAGCTCTTCTGCTAGGCCTTGTGAGGAGTGATTGCAGTTTGCCCTGTGGATGGACCAAATACGCATTACCCTAAGGCAACATTTTCTTGCATGTATTTCAGAAAATGAAAAACAAGGACAATAGTAACTTAGTTTTTCAGAAGCTTCAAATAAAGGGTTCTGAGCTATCCTTTGGCATTTTTTGCATTTCCAGAAGAAAATAATCTATTACTAATTGATCATTTTCAAGGAATATCAATATATATTACTTGCTCTTAGTTTAGTATTGGCTGACAGTTAACTGTATTAACAGCAAGGATGGACACTTTAAATTGGCAGACACATATCCTTAATTTTTAAGTGATATGTAATTAACACACTCCCGAGGCCTAGGGAAATTACTTTTGCCTAAGTCCCACATTTAATTAATGGCACACTTGAGAGTGGAATCATGCCCATGACACTGGATTTGGTGGAAGCAGGCATAGATGTGGTGTGATAGAAGAAGTATTGAAAAGAAGGGATCTGGGGGTGCCTGGGTGGCTCAGTCGGTTAAGCATCTGCCTTCAGTGCAGGTCATGATCCCAGGGTTCTGGGATTGAGCCTTGCATTGGGCTCCCAGCTCAGGAGCAAGTCTGCTTCTCCCTCTCTGTCACCACCCCTACCTGTGCTCACTCCTGCTCTCTCTCTCTGTCAAGTAAATAAATAAAAATCTTAAAAAAAGAAAAAAGAAGGGATATGGGTTTTATTTCTAATTCTGCCAGAAACTAACGTGCAGGCAAATCACTTTTTAATCACACATTTATTGTTCATTGTATGAGTGCTTTAATTTTTTCAGCACCTCTGTTATTTAGAAGAGAATGAGAGGATTAAGCTTCCTCACCTCTAAAGAGCTGTCAGAACTAAGAGTTCTTGATTCTATGACTATCTAGTTCACACTTTTGCCTATATAACTTTCTACATTTGTGAATGTGCTTTCTTCTAATTCTTTCTTTATGTATGTTAATAAAATGCCACCTCTTTTATATGGTCGGATCCACAGAATTGCCTCTCATCCCAGGCTCTTGAATTTAAAGCTAGTCTCAATGTTAAGACAGGAGGGCATTTGTAGGGCTCAGTGATTAAAGCTTTCACAGCTCAGAAAAGAGGACACTGGGGCAGGCTGTAGTCAGAGAAGGACCATGCAAACCATGTTTTCTGTTGTTTCAAAATTGTCCATTTCCTGCACCAACCCTTATGGTTTCATTTGCTGCAGTGAAAGGCACACGTGCCATCTGGCCAGGGTAAGCACCTTCAACTTCACAAGTTCTGTGTCTTTAATTTCTTCTCCATTTCTTAGACCCCCTTCACCAGAACACTGAAGTGAAGTGTGTGTTGGTCTGTCTACTCCCTCTTTCTTTTATTTTTCTTTATCTAGTTAGCAACGTGTTCTTTATCTTATTCAAATATTTTTTTAGTAAGAGAAGAATTTGCATCTCCAAAGAAGGTATAATGGCATGTATACCTGCATTATGTGGCCTCATTCTTATGATTAAAGATTCTGAGTGTACAGTGTTTTACACCACAGTTCCCAGCTCTATGGAGTTCTGAAACACAGTATTCCTAAGTAATTGTTATGGCTAGCTAATGATCTAGAGCAACACAGTAAATGGAATTTTCCTCTTCTTACTCTCAATCACAGGAGAAAGGTTATTTTAACTACAAAAGAACATTCCATACCCACCCATGACTTCCTCAGCATCAGAACCCTCAAGAACTGCCCAAACATGAGAATCACAGCCAAGCAATGGGAGGTGGTCCATGCTTTTGGCACGGTTGCCAACTGGATCTGCCTTTGCCCCCAGAAGAATTTGTTTTCCATTTTATGCCATTCACATTTGGAAAATGTTTCTTCTTTTTTTAAAATTATTTTTATTTAAATTCAGTTAATTAACATATTGTATTATTAGTTTCCGAGGTAGAGGTCAGTGATTCATCAGTCTTCTATAATACTCAGTGCTCATTATATCACCTGCCCTCCTCAGTGTCCACCCCCTAGTTACCCCATCCCCACACCCTCCTCCCCTCCAGCAACCTTTGGTTTGTTTCTTCTTAACATTTTTGCTTTAAAAGTTAACACTTCATCTCTGTCACATGTTGGTTTTTCATTTCTCCTGTTAAAAAGACTAGGTTGCATAAGTTATGTTTAACTTTTTTTTTCAAAGAAAATATTCTGTAAGAATAAAATACATATAATGGTGAGAGGATACAATGGAATATATTTTCCCAATGACATTAGCACTTCTGTTTTCTTGTACTGCTGTCAACAAGTCATCGGACATTCGGTGATGTTTATGTTCAAGCTAGGTTTCCAGTTAGCTTTCTGTGTTTCCTGCCCCTCCTTACACAAAGTCTTTGAATGATGGTCTCCTTTCTTTAACCCCAGGCTGCTCTTAAGTAGAAAGAAACATACTGGTATCATCACAAACAATAATTCAACCTCCCACTTTCCTGGGAAATGCTGTTTTAAAATGTCTCTCTTCTTCACACTACCCTCTTTGACTTATCCTCCTTTTCACCTTCAAAGCTTCTGTGTCTTCCTCCTCATCTGCCTCTGTGTCAGCACAGAGCTGTCATCAGAATCTGTATTGTCATTCTTTTTCCCAGCCCATGTGTCTGGGTCTGACCTCTGCTTCCCTCATGTCCTGGTCTTAAGCATTTGGGGAGCAAATTAATTTCATGACAGCAGCCCTCTGGTATTGAAAGAAAAAAAAAAAACCCACCTGGTTAGAAGTATATAGTTTTGTGAGCAACATTTCAAGATGACAGCAGTCTACAGGACTTATGTATCATGTTATTTCCCTGGGAAGAAAATAAAATCTCTTTATAATCATTAAATAATTTACCCCTACAAGACACTCTCAGAGATAATAGAATCCCTCTGTTGAGAGGCCTCATCAAAGTCCATCTACTTCTGGTTTTTTTGGGTGGGACCCCTGTCCTTTGAAAGGAATTCCATTCTTAAACAGTTCTGGGGAAGGGAGAGAGACAATCGTGGCCTGCCAACATGTTTCAGGGCATCGTGGTTGGTCGGCCCTCAGTGAGGGCCCTTTGTGTGCCCTTCTGTACCATACATGAGTTTTAGAAGTGAGGAATAAAAAAGGCACACAAGTGGAGCCTTGTACTGTGAAATTTGAGTGGTTGCTCTAATAACCGTGACTGTGAGACGGACCTTTCCCATAATTAACTGTGTTCCTATTATCACACAGTTCTCAAGAAAGCAGATGGGGGAAGATTTATGTGCAAGGCTGCTATGTTAGGTAAAGCAGAAAGACAATGAAATACCTTGGGGGACTGACAGAGGTTCAATACCAGAAAAATAACTGTTGTTTTCCATTGTGACCACCATCGTTATTGCTGTACGCCCCTCCCCCCATTGCTTCTCCTAAGTCATTACCTTCCCCTTTCTTCCTCACATTCCTCCAGCCAAATTCCGAAGGAGTTCTTGAAATTCACCAGGGAATATTCTTTGCACTTCTCTATGTGGAATGTCCCTTGCTAACATGTATCTAGAGTTGGCTCTCACCTCTCTGAGGTATTAGTCTGTTTTCACTTTCTCAGGGAGGCCTCCCAAGTTACATCTGCCCCTGCCATGCATACACATACTACTTACCCTGCTACTGGCTTAATTGTTCTTCGCAGTACTTATCACAAAATTTAACAAACTATGCAATATACCCATTTATTCTTACTGTGTCTTTATTCCTTCTAGAATGTAAGCTCCACTAGAGGAGGGTTTTCTCTCTACCAGTCGTTTCCTCCTTCATGTTGATAATCCATTCCAGAAAATCACAAGTTCTATGTGAAAATGTTAACTGGAAACCTATTTCCTGCTATCATAAGTGGGGAGAAAGTGTGACACATTATATGTCAACCCAAAACAACCTTTCCCAACATATAACTAAAATATATTTTTTCACTTATATATAAGTGTTTTACTATCATGGAAGAATGTAAAATGCTTTTCTGATCCAGATAACCTAGTTGTTAACAAACAATTGACTTATATGCAGGAGCATGTTGCTTCTTAGAGCCAGAGGTAACCCAGACACCTGTCCCCTGCGTTCATACTATAATTTTCAAAATATCAACGTGATTGTGATGTAACTTGAGACTGTTTTCATGATGTAACTTGAGACTGTTCATGCACGATGTTTTGTTAAAAACTTGAATTTGAGTTTTAGAAACATAAATGTTTGGAACCATGCTTGGCACACAGTTAAGTGCACAACAAATATTTGATGAGTGAAGCAGGAAAATTTAGTGTCTCCTAGGCTCTGGTTTCTAAAACAGATGACCACGATGCAGACCCCCAACTGTGTGTCTTTATAGGGTCAACTCTGCAAAACCTTGGGAGACTAGATTGCTCCAGGGAGGCAGTGGGCCTACAGACTTGGCACTGTTGACCACAACTTTGTTGATGAGATATGACCCATGGTAACTGACAACCTTCTGGAATACAGTTTCTCCCTCTGTATAAGAACAGAGTAGGACTTCAAAATCTTTAAGTTCCATTGCAAGTTAAACATGTTACCATCTGTAAAATAAGACACAAGATATTACTTCTTTGATAGGGTTTTTGAGTGAATTAAATGAAAATTGCATTTAAATCACATAACACGGTGAATGACATATCGTTAGTGCCCAATAAGTGGTAACTATTATTGTTATTATTTTCATTATGTTTAATCTGTGTGTAATGATGCATCTGTTCACTTAATTTTCAGTATTGTTTTAGTTACTGTTGTTGGAATGCAGTTGTGGGATAATATCATCAATAGTTTTAGAGAAGATTTCTGCCAGTTGTTTACAAATTGAATGTATAAACATACATTTTGTTGTGGTGAGATCATTAAATTATTTTAAAGAGGACAATTAATCCTCATACTTTGGAAACTTATATAGGATCTTCAATAGAATTAGAAATGGTTTTGGTTTTTTCAGTTTTGTATGTCTCCTGCTTTTCATTAGTATGAATAATTAAGCATGAACCATACAGAATTTTCAAACAAGGAAGATTTTTTATCTTGGAATACTTCTTGTTTCAATTCTATGTTACTTTGCAACCTTTTCACAGAAGGTTACTTTTTTTCCTTTCCTACCTCTCACTTTCCAAATTTAGATTTTAATTCTCTTAACTTGGAAAAAGGATATTTCCAGATAGGGCTGATATGTGTGCTTTAACCTTTTCATACAATATCATATCATAGTGGGAGGTGTGACAGTGGCAAAGAATAACTGCATGAATCAGAATCCCAAAGTTTCCTTAAAGCATTATCTTGGAAGTATCCAAAAGGTATGAGGATGGAGGGGAGAGATTTAAAATGATAAATGCCAGGGCGCCTGGGTGGCTCAGTGGGTTAAAGCCTCTGCCTTCAGCTCAGGTCATGATCTCAGGGTCCTGGGATCGAGGCCCGCATCGGGCTCCCTGCTCAGCGGGGAGCCTGCTTCCTCCTCTCTCTCTGCCTCCCTCTCTGCCTACTTGTGATCTCTCTCTCTCTCTCTCTCTCTCTCTCTCTGTGTCAAATAAATAAATAAAGTCTTTAAAAAAAATAAAATGATAAATGCCAATAAGCATGTGTTACTATAATACACAGGAGGAAGGTTTTTAAAATGCAAAAAGAAAAACTATGAAAACTTAAGAAAAGAAACACGGGGGTCATTTCCAAGTTCAGTTGTTAAGAGTTTGTTTCTTTGTCCCTATTGGCTTTTATCACTGGACCTTGTCAGCTCATGAAGTGATTTCAGACTGAAGTGATTTCCTTTGAATGCTGGGCTCATTGCACCAATAACAGATGAGCATGTGTAAAGGGAAAATTCTCCTTTATTTCTTAGAAAATATGACTAGAGTCATACTATGATGGCATTATTGAAGATCTTTCCAAGGGGAAGAGGAGAGAGAGAGAACTTCATAAATCATAGAAAAACTTGAAAGTCGAAAAGAGCTTGTAACCTACAAGATAACTGATGGCATAAATGTTGATTCTGCCATTGTGTATGTGACTGTGCAGCATTTTGAAATTAAGGTAAAAAAATCCTGCAAGGGGCTCCTGGGTGGCTCAGTTGTTAAGCGTCTGCCTTCAGCTCAGGTCTGATCCCCGGGTCCTGGGATCGAGCCCCACATTGGGCTCCCTGCTCTGTGGGGAGCCTGCTTCTCCCTCTCCCATTCCCCTGCTGGTGTTTCCTCTCTCGCTATGTATCTCTCTGTCAAATAAATAAATAAAATCTTAAAAAAAATTCCTGCAAAAACAGCATGTATGTTACTTTTCTTATGCTGCCCCTCCCATTAATAAAAACGTGAAGGAGAAATATATGTGTACATTGGGGAGGGCTTCATGTGTCAAGGGTGTGGCCATTGACTCAGCTGAGGAGTTATTGCTTCTCCTATTTCTGCAAATGATGGGGAGCTAAAAAAGTCCTTTGCACAGGAAACTATAAGGCACTATGTTATTGAATGAAGAAGTTGGTGACCTA
The DNA here is from genome assembly GCA_002007465.1 of Ailurus styani. Lineage (NCBI taxonomy): Eukaryota > Metazoa > Chordata > Mammalia > Carnivora > Ailuridae > Ailurus > Ailurus styani. The sequence goes on from LNAC01000085.1 coordinate 16,907, forward strand.
TGGGCTGTGGGGTAAATCTGGATGGTCACCTGTTTTGATATGGTAAGTAAGCTGAGGATGATTTTTACCTTTTTAAATGATTCAGGGGGAAAAAAGTTACAAAAAGAATAACATTCCATGACACATGAAAATTACATGAAAGTCAAATTTCAACATCTATAAGTAGTTTTATTGGAACGCAGCATTGCTCATTTGTTTACATATTTGTTGACATACTACTTGAGGTTGCTTTCATAGTACAATGGCAGAGTTGAGTAATTGTCACAAGGAATGGAGTGTATTGTTCTCAGACCCAAAATATTTACTCTTTGGTACTTCATGGACAAAGTTTGCTGATGCCTGGTTAAAGGAATACACAGCCTTTGAAACAAAGCCTAGGAGATTAGGGCTTTGCTTTACCTGAGCCTTCTTCCCATTTAGAATTCCCCAGGCACTGGGATTAGTTCTATTCTTTGTCAGGAAGAATTTAAGGATCTGTAACTCAACAAGAAATCAACCTTGCTATTAGAATTACAGATCTTCTACCATGATTATAGGAAAAGGGCTTCTACCTGCCTTGGTTTTTGTGAAAAAGTCTCCACTTTTACAGCAGTTTAAGTACCTGGAATTCTGGTTTTATTGCTGTAGACTCAAGACTTTATCATGGGACTTTGCTATCATCCCCATTACCTGCCACCCTCCCCCTCTCCCCTGCGCTGAGTCTGTGGATGTGTCTTGCTCTTACTAGCTCTTTTTTAAAACTTTCATACATCTCCTATATCCTCTTTCTGGTGATTGGCTACATGCCACCTGTTGTCAGACTAAAATAATATAATAGTATTAGCCCTAATATAGGCTGCTTTCTATCTTGAGTTGTGGATGATTGTCCTGAGGCCGACTTCCTTTGTCTTTAACTTCCTGACTTTTCTCTATCCTCACTGCAGGGACTTTTTCAGATGAATATTCCTAGTGCTGTGAATATAGTTCTTCAACATAGATATCCAAGAATTGCTTCTGATGATTTTTGGCTATTATAGCTGGTAACATGCAGTGAGCCTTTTGGGAAAGATGGCCCTTGTTGACCTTATCAGGGCCATGTGGCCTGTGAGTGAGTCTAACTCCCCATGCCAATCCTCAGCAGCAGGTACAGATGCAGAAGGGAAGGTCATGCGAGGTCTCTAGTCAGTGAAAGGACTGAGAGATTGAGATTCTTTCAGACTTGGCTATGGGCCAGTCAAAATCTTCCTGAGACCAGAAGTTTGAGTAATTTTGACAAGTCTCTGTTTGCTAGTACCCACACAGATGAAATTAAATGTTGAAAAGGATCAGGGCAACCTGTATCTTAGGCTGTGTTAGCCAAGTCAGTTCGTGGCTTTAAATAATTAATTTTAATTTATGATGATAAGTAACATGCTCTGTAAACCTGACCTCTTGACTATTTCTAGGGTTTTATGTTTGTGGCCTCACCCTACAGTGTGTAGTGGAGAAATCTGAGGCATACTCAAATTTGTATTCTGGCTCTGCCAGTGTGAGCTTGAGAAATTTACCTGAACTTTCCAATAATCGGTTTTCTCATCTGCAAAGTAAGGTAGGTTCCTGCTCCACTATAAATATTAATGGGATATCATATGTAAAGTGACTAACACATAATAGGCACTAAATAAGTGTTAATTATGGTTAGTAAAATTAAAATGGTCTCCTTAATGGAACCAAGAATACAGATTTTTTTTTTCCACCTTGGTCAGAGTAATAAAGCAAGCAAACTTCCCTTAGAGGCTTTGTATGGCTGTGGTGTTCAGAAACTTACATCACAGCACTGAGAAGAGCTGGGAAAGTAGGATGAATGGCAAAGGTAGAAGAGAGGAGAATCAGGGACTGCTGATTCAGCTGGAGTTTCTGTTATTTGAATTTATTTATGAACCTCTCAAATAAGGATGCCTCAATGAAATAAAATAAGATTTTCATTTTTATGAAAGGAAGAGTGGCATCAGAGAAGGAGAGAGCTATAAGGAAAATGAATTCTGACTTTAAAAAGACCTTGGGGGCACCTGGGTGGCTCAGTGGCTTAAAGCCTCTGCCTTCAGCTCAGTTCATGATCTCAGGGTCCTGGGATGGAGGCCCACATCGGGCTCCCTGCTTGGCGGGGAGCCTGCTTCCTCCTCTCTCTCTCTCTCTGCCTGCCTCTCAGCCTACTTGTGATCTCTCTGTCAAATAAATAAAATCTTAAAAAACAAAAGACCTTAAAGCTCTAATGGTTAGATTCATTTGGTTAACAGATGGATTGAATATATTCACCTTGTGAAGAAATCAAGGCGGGGTCACAGAAGTACAACTACCAAAATCAGTCAATGAGCTAGAAAAGGCTTTTATTCTTTAGGGTTTAAACTGAACCAGAAAACCACATATCAACCCTGCCTGAATGGCATAGTATCTGAGCTGCTGTCAATTACTCTAAGGGATCACCGTGTTTATCTGCAACTGAATACTATTGCACTGGACATATGCAGCTTCAAAAGTGCACCTTCCTGGTCATAAATCTGTCCAATAACACTGTGTATTGTGGTCATAAAATTTTCATCCAGTATCCTCAAATGGCTCGAGAAGGTAACACCAGTTCACCTGGAATGATAACTATGCTTTCCTTAGTAAAGAGCCTTTCAAAGTCTCTGGGTTTCCACTTTTTATTTATTTGAAACTTTTAAGAGATGTTTAAAAGAACTAAGCTATTTGTGTATTAGATTAGTTACAAAGTATTTTGAGGTATTTAAAAACAGGAAAAATTTAAGGGCATATTAATGATATTTAAAGATGTAGAGAAACTTACTCAGATAAGTTTATGAAAGCTCTCATTGTCAAAATGGAATTTAAACCATTGATTCATCCTCTCAGCAAGTTATTTAATCAATATTTGCTATGAATTGGGCAATCTTCTAAGATCTGGATATACAAAAAAGAACAGAACAAGCTACTATTTTAAAGGAGCTTAACTTCTAGTGAGTGGAAAAAAAACAAGAAACAAATACATTACTGAGGATATAATAGGTGTGCTTTGAAGGCAAAAGGTGACTTTAAGAATGGAGAGCAAAAATGAAAGATAAGGGCAATTTTATAGGAGGTGGTCAGAGAAGTCTCCACTGGTAAAATGTTTGATTAGAGAACTGATAAAAATGAAAGAATGAGCAATGGATATTTCTGGGGAAGAGCATTCCAGAAGAATGATAGCAAAACACTAAGGTGTGTGTTTGAAAAACAACAAGGGAAGGGCCATCCTCTGGAGAAGAGTGAGTGCAGGTGGAGGATATTCGGATATCAAAGCGTTGTAGAGGCCCACCCAGATCACTTAACCCCAGTAGCAGATTGGAAGGAGCTTGGATTTTTAGTGAGTGAAATGGGGAGCCATTGGGGGATTCTGAATAATGGAGTGACATGATTTGACCTATGTTTTGTTAAGATGGTCATGGCTGCAGTGTCTCCACACTGTAGGGAACAAAACTAGGAAGAAGACCAATTAGGAGCTTCTGGCAAGAATCCAGGGGGGAGGGGTTGGTGACTTCAAACAGTGTGGTTATGGAGGTGTCCGGATGGTAGGTATTGTTTTAAGATACAAACAGCAGGATTTATGAAAGGATTAAATGTGAGCTTTGAGGGAGAGAAGGTGTTAAAAATGATCCAAGTTAATCTGCTTCCATGTGTGTCAGGGTAAGACCCTATCAAATGACCTGACTGCCAAAAAAAAAAAAGCAAAACAAAAACCCCCAAAAACAAAAGCTGGAAACCATGCAAAAAGCAACTCTGAAGCTACTGAAGAGTGAACAGAAATAGACTTTACTGAGGAGTGCATGTTTTTTATAGGGGAGATGACCAACTATACCACTAAGTTTTCTTTCTGAGGCTTACAGTCTAGAGCAAGGTGTCCTCTGAGTGACAGAATGAGCACTTATAATGACACAATGTATACCATTAACAGTGGCAGCTGGGGCTCTAATGGAATAATCCCATATTTCTGACCTGGGGAACTACAGAAGTGAAGCTGGGAAACCCTGAATGCTAAAGAGAGTGGAAAATTCCAGCAGGTGAAGGGCTAGAAAGAATATCTACAAATTCTGTCTACCTACATTTCTCGCTTCCCCTTGAATGATACATCTGCAGCACAGACTCAGAAAAAAAATTGAGGGGTGCCTGGGTGGCTCAGTTGGTTAGACATCTGGCTCTTGATTTTGGCTCAGGTCATGCTCTCAGGGTCATGAAATCGAGCCTTGCCTTGGGCTCCATGCTGGGCATGAAGTCTGCTTGGGATTCTCTCTCTCCCTCTCCCCACCCACCCCCTGCCAACATAACATAACATAAAATGACTGGAGTTGTTTCCCAACAAATGGTTTTGAAAGTTCAAGTCCAGCTCAAAAAATTACCTGCCAAAACAAAGGAAATCACATTCACTGGAGAAAAACAGCACTCGGATTCCCCACAAATTAACATAATGTTGAAGACACAATCCCAAAGTATTTAACATACACAGTACCAAGAAAATGGGACACCTTCTCAAAAGAAAGCAAAATCGACCAAGACTGACTCCAAGATCAACCAGGTGTTGGAGCTAACAGGTAAGGATCACGGAGGGACTAAGATACTTATTCCCTGTGAAGTAAAATAAATCATGTTTCAACGCATAAAACTTCAGAGAAAGAGACACAAGAAGAAAATAATCAATGTAAACTTTAGAACTTAAAATAAATTTTAAAATAAAAATATTAACTGGATAGACTTACTGCTGAATGAACATGACAGGAAAGTAAGTGAACTTGAAGATCAATAGAAATTATTCAAGGTGAGGAACAAAGAGAAAACAGATTGAAAAAAAGAATGAACAGAACCTTAGTGAGCTGTGATGCAATATCAAACAGTCCAACATACAGGAAACTAGAAAATCAGAAAGAGTAAAGATAGTGGAGCCAAAAAATTTTTTAGAGATACACCAAAAATTTCCCCAAGTTTTGTAAAATATAGAAATTTTTCAGATAAAAGATATTAAACACCAAGCTGAATGAACCTAACTATGCCTATGTTGAGGCATATTATAGGCAAACTGCTGAAAGTCATAAAGAGCAAATCTTGAAAGAGGAGAAAAATGACCTGTTACATACAGGAGAACGACAGTCTAACTACTGTCTTCTCATAAGAAACCACGGATGCCAGGAGACAATAAAACGATTTTGAAGAACTGAAAAGAAGAAACAAAGACAAAAAACTGTCAATCCAGAGCCCGTTTCACTGAAAACACCTTTAAGAATGAAAGTAAAATACATTTTCACGATATACTGAGAAGATTTGTCATCAACAGACCAGCATTACAAGATATGCTAAAGAACATTTATTTACTTATTTAAAATTTATTTTACTTCATATTTTATGTGGTGACAATACTTAACATGAGATTTACCCTGTTAACAAAATCTTAAATATATAATACGTCATTGTTGCCTGGGAACTATAGCATTGTTTTCCAGCTTCACTTTTGAAGAGTGCAGAGAATTCTGGATGGTAAAGAGCTAGGAAGAGTATCCACAAACTTAGTGCAATGTTCTACAGAAGATCTTAGTCCTCTTGCTTCGATGAAATTTTATGCCTATTGATTAGTAATTTTCTTTACATATCCTTTAGAATGAAAAAAAATAGAAGTTCAATTCTCAGGAAAGAATGAAAAGCATCAGAAATGAATGGTAAACATCTGGAAAATATAAATGGAAATTTTTGTTTTGTTTTTCCTTCACGTCTTTATAAGTTGTGTAAGCATTTAAAGCACAAAGTTTTACATTTTATTAAGAGGTTTAAAATGTGTGATACAACCATCAGAACATAAAGGATGGAAGGCATAACCTATAAGTGTGCAAGATTTCTGTTTATTATATGAAGTAGTAACATTAACTCTGTGGGCATGAGAAGTCAAGTGTGTATATTGTAGTCCTTAGGCCAACTTATAAAAAAGAGTGCAAAGAACGTTAACTAAAATAGCAACAGAAATGATTGAAAAGGAATTCTAAAAATAATCAAATAAAAAAAACCTAAACACTACAAATAAAGGTTATTGTTAGAATGGATTCAAATTAAAAAAAAACAATACCCAACTCTGTGCCATATAAAAGTGATAAATATAAATACATAGGCTGAAATAAGTGGATATAAAAAGATATACTATGCAAAGTAGCATAAGAAAGCTGAGTTTGCCATGTTTTAGCCAGATAAAATAGACCTGAAAACAGAATGTGTTACCAGAGATCACGAGGGATTGTTCATAATGATAAAAAGCATAATAAAGAAGTATAGCATTCACAAATGTGCCTGGGCCCAATAGCAAAGTTTCAAGAAATATGAGGCAAAAGTTAATGGATTTAAAAGGAGAAATAGTCAAGCACCCAATCATAGTTGTTCTATCAGTGCCTGAAATAAAATCTACAATTAGGCCAAAAAAACCTACATAGCAAAATAAAACAAAATGAACCTGGATTTGATCTGCACAATAGTACCAATCACTTTGACTTGTTACTCATAGGACAGTATAGCCAAAAATAACAGAAAACACATTCTTTTGAAGTATACAATGTACTTTAACAGACCATATTCTGGCAATAAAACAGGTCTCAATAAATTTAGAAATAATGAAATTATATTGTTCACTGACAACAATGGAATTACATGAGAAATCTATAATGGTAACATAACCAGAAACTCCCAAACATGTGGAAATTAAAACTTCCATATAGTCATTAGATCCAAGAAAAAACAAGAGAAACTAGCATCTGTTTGAATAAAATGATAAGCATACAACATATCAAAGTTTATGGGATGCAGCTAGTTGTTCAGGTGAGCCTATAGGTCTCTAGGAATAATGAATAATAGATTATCCACAGATAAGGTGTGAGGAGGGGTTTACTCACATGGACATTTCATTTTCAAAGTCCCTTCCACTGTGCACTTTCAGCCCTTTCACAAGGTTTTCCTCCTGACTTATGCTTTGGATTCCCTCTGTAGTTTTGAGTTGCTGTTCCACCTTTTCTATTTCCTTATTTTAGCCCTTATGAACCTAATTTTCACGGCGGAAATGCCTATCTGGCAAGTAAGCCTCAGCCAAGAGAATTAATGCTTTCTAATTAGGTCAGCAATTCCTTTGAATCATTTTTGAGCTTTAGTGTGGGATAAAGGAGGGAAAATGACCCTTGGAAGAAAAGAGAAAGGGAGAAATGATGGCACAGGAAATTGAGGGAAAGAAATCTTGAAGAGGAGGGGGCAGCTTGGTGTAAGAGCACAGTTGGAGGGGTTCGCCATTTAAATGTTTGTTTTTTTATATTGTTTTATTTTTAGAGACAGAGAGAGTATGAGCAAGGGAGGGACACAGGGAGAGGGAAAGAGAGAGAGTCCCTTCTTCAGGCTCCATGCAGAGTCCCAAATGGGGCTTGATCTCGTGACCTTGAAATCATGACCTGAGCTGAAATCAAGAGTCAGGCCCTTAACCTACCGAGCGAGCCAGGTACCTCATGGAGGAATTCATGAGACTTACCTTCCTTATGCCCTGGAGAGAATGAGGAGGCTAGGAGAAATCTTCAGTGGGAGATCTCAAATGATTCTGTCTGGCCTCTCTGACAGGTACAGGGGCTATGCCTTCCTCTTTCTATCACCAGCACTTTAAGTATCTAAGATCCAATCTATCCATCATTCTAGAGCCTTCTGTGAGTTCTGACCAACTGAATTGGGGCTATTCATATAGTGTGCTTTAGATGACTGGTGGTGGGTTGGGGGATGTTGAGCAAAGTCGGAATGTAAAGGTACAGGATTTCTCTTGGATAATCAGTGGATGACTTTCTGGTTTGGTTGTTTAAAGGTCTTTACTGAGTGTTTGGGAGGGGGGAGTCTGGTTGGTTTCTGTGATACTCATACCCTTCTGTCTAACTTGCACTTGTTGCTGTTGTCTCTGGGGTCCTCTTCACCCTAAACAATAAAGTCTTTTATCTGCATTTGGAGCTCTACAAAAATGCACTTGATTCTCATTCTTGTGTTAGGTATGTTTTTTGCCCCTATATTGGCCCAACCCTGAAAACCATCAGTAAGTGAATTTCTAATTGTAAGTGAGTCTGAACTTGAATCTTGGCCCTCTGAATATAAGTAAAGAAGTTGGACATGACCGGGGTTAGGAAAATACGTCACCTAATACTTCAAAAATATTATCCATTTATAACAACAAAGAATAAAAACACAGAGACATTGAGCTAACAAAAAAGGAAGTTGTATGTATTTAAGTGAGATGATTGTTTTTATGATAAACCAGTCAAGGTATCAGTTGAAAATGGAGAGAATAAAGGAGTTATGATATTTCTCATTTTGCAATATTATACATACAGACTCTCAAATGCTCTATTTTTGTGAGCATGTCTGGTGAAAGACTAAAATGAACACTTTCTTTCCAATAGGGGATAAACCCATTATCTAGGACATCTGCAAAATAACATTAACAAGGAATAACAATAAAAAAAGAAGGATGAGCCTACCTTCAGAGTTCAGTACTTTTCCAACTTGTAAAAGTGCTTTTTTGAATCTCAGATTCCTTAAAAGAAAAAAATAATAGCTTGGAGTCAGGCAATTTAATTTGAACTCAGAGATTGTAAGTATATGTATGGTATTTGGCCATCAGGCTCGGTTAAAGAAACTCTGATTTGAGGTTGTTTCTTGGGTTGTGACCAATAATACCTCCCCCTTCCTTTTCTCAACTATGTCAAGCTGCTCATTTGTGCCTTTAGGATGCCAGGATCAGCAGTAAGGTATTAGTTATGTTAGAAGAAAAATTCCTTGACCCTACAGCTTTATAAAGACCGTGTGTTAGGATGTTATCCATTATCCATGAAAAGAGTTTCCTCATAGGGGAACTAGTTTTTTAAGCAAAAAATGACCATAGGGAATGAAGAATCATTACATAGAGCATTTGAAAAACTTTAACAAAATAACATTTTATTTTTTTAAAAAAGGTTTTTATTTATTTGGGAGAGAGAGAGTGCTCGAGAGAGAGCATGAGCAGGGGAGAGGGGCATAGAGAGAGGGAGAAGCAGACTCCCCGCTGAGCAGGGAGCCCAACATGGGGCTCCCATCCCAGGACCCTGGGATCACGACCTGAGACACCTAGGTGGCCATCAAAATAACATTTTATACTATAAAATATATGTCCTTCCTAAAGCTTGCCAAGAAAGTCACAACCCACTGATTATTATAAATATCAAGGTTAGAGAGTATCCTTGGCTAATAACCCAACTGTGCTTCATGGCTGATCCTTGTCTCTTTACTCTGCATAGTAGAGGAGGATTTCATGGAAAAGAAGTTTCAAGAGAAGGAAAAATGGATTTTTTCCTTTTCTGCCTCTTGTCTGAATTTTATTTTTAATACAGGCTAATTTATCTGATATTTGGATTATCTGATAAGCTTTTACATTCTGGATATATTTGTAGTTTCAGAAAATACATTCTTCATCAGCCCTCTTCAAAAGGTAATATAATGTAGAAGGATCTCTAAGATTTCTTTGAATTCTAAGATGTTTGATGTGGAACATCCACCAAGCAAGTTTGCTTTTATGTGTCTACTTCCCAAATTTCTGAAAGAGGGGAGAATTGCAGTAGAATTGTTCAAAATGAAGTTGGCTCTTATATGTCATAATGCTTTGTAGATCCGTCATGTTTTGGGACTTGATGAACACTGATCATAGTTGCCTGTTGCAGAGGTACTAGGAGTGATAAGTTTGTAAAGAAACACTGATAAAGATAGTTTCACATTTTATCTCATTGAGTTGACTGCCAAGAAAAGTTGGCCGTTTTAAATTACAGCATCTCCATATGCTAAAGCCACTTAACACTGCTAATAATTTATATGTAATTCAATTAGTCATTAAGTTTATAAATAATTGGACTTTTGTTGTCCTGCAAATAGAATGATAATTAAAAGGTTTAGTTTATCAGTGTATTATACATCATGGACACATAATCATAAACCAGGGTCAGTAGTCTTTGCAATGGCAAAAACAGAGCAATTTAATTTTTATCCAATGTCTTTTATTTCTTGCCTAATACTTTTAAGCATAAATAAGTGTGAATAAAGCTATGCTACTTTATATTACCCTAAGTTTTTTCTACTTTTGTTGAATTTGCCTTCTGTAAACACTGGTGCTTGAGTAGTGTAAACTTTATTGTATATTTCACTCAAAGTTATAATTATTTTAAAGGTTATCTAAAAATTAAAGTGATGTTTATCCTGCTAATTAATTACTTATAGTATTTACTATTTTTTTCAAACTTTACAATGCTCTGGTAATACTTCATATTATATTTTACATTATTAAAATATAATTTCTTTAATTTTTTTAAAGATTTTATTTATTTATTTGACAGAGAGAGAGAGATCACAAGTAGGCAGAGAGGCAGGCAGAGAGAGAGAGGAGGAAGCAGGCTCCCCACTGACCAGAGAGTCCGATGCGGGCCTTGATCCCAGGACCCTGAGATCATGACCTGAGCTGAAGGCAGAGGCTTCAACCCACTGAGCCACCCAGGCGCCCTAATTTCTTTAATATTTTATATGCATTATCCAAGTATTATATCTATAGTAAGTATAAATTGGTTCTTCTTCCTCAAATATTATAATTAGAGGGAAATACTTGTGATAATGTATCTTTTTAAAATGCATTACATTTGCTTTAAAACAGTCCATAATTATCTTAAAACAATATTTCAGAAAAATTCTCTTATTTATATAAAACATGTATTTTATTCTACTGTGACTTACTACTAAATTCTACTATGGAGCACAAATGCTTTAAAATCAATATCTAAGTACAAATTGTTATGTGATGTGATTTTCTCTAAAACACTGTTTCAAAATAAACTAAGACTTTTTCAAAATAAAAGTGTCAAAATTCTGATTTGGAAAAGATTTTTAGAATTTTCAGATTAGAAAGAATGATTCTTTTTTTGTCATTTAACTATATATTTTTTGAAAAGTGAATCTGGAGAGCTGATAGTATTTAGAAAGCATATTTATTCTCTATATGTTACCCTTTGTGAGGAATAAAAACCTCAGCGACTTTTATTGAAATGCTTTCATAATTTAAATCTGGGCAAAGGCCAGAGGATAATTCTGTAACTACTCCACTATTTCATGAAGACCTCATTAGAACTTGAATCCTAAATTGTGATTCATTTGTACATCCATTGTGAACTTTATATTAATTAAGGGTGAATTGTCCCCTTACGGGAAAATTTGAGCTAAGACCTTAATGTCCAAAGTGAAAGAGGCTAGTGTCAGTATTTTTCTTGAAATGGGACTACCACTTATTTTGGTAACATAAAGACCACTTTTTAAATATAATAGATATTTTTTGGAATCACTTATAAGGCTTACATTTCTTTTTTTTCTTAGAGATTTTATTTATTCAAGAGAGAGAGAAAGAGAGAGTGAGTGAGGGGAGGGGCAGAGGGAGAACCAGGCTTGATCCTGGACCCTGAGATCAGGACCTGAGCTCAAGGCAGATGTTTAACTGACTGAGTCACCCAGGCTCCACTAGGATTACATTTATTTTAAACCTATAAATCTTGTGTTATGTGAGCACTCTTTGAAGAAATAGGAATGTTAAGGGCCAGTAGCCTTAACTGTGTCTAGGTTTTTCTCTGTGGCTCTCGGACATCGTCTTTAGAGCATGAACAGTGAATAATCTGCCAGAGGTGTTATTTGGGATGATCATTAAATGAGGTTATATCACTATTTGTTTATGGGATAAATATTCTTCATATTGTTAAAGATCTTTTTATGAATGACTTCTTTAAATAAATTTCACCTATGAATCCCATTTGAGTTTATTAGTTGACTCATAATTTCATAGATTACTATGGTGTTCATATCATTTTAGCTTAGATCTTTGATCATAATGCATATGTTTTTTGCTTTTCCATCCTTTTAGAACTACTATCTTGGAGTAAACTCCATTTAAATATTGCTGACCGAACATGTATATATGATTCTATATATATGATACTTATGATTCATTTTTTTTGTGAGGTATGTTTAATGTCAAGTAAATTATACTAAAAATGCTTGAAGACTCTTAGCATTTCTGATTCTTTGACACTTTGATATCTGGAAAAAAATGCTACACAAGTGCCATGAGGCAAACTGGATAGTTTTTCAAAGTTAGTCAATAGTACTCTAGTGGGATGTAATAGATCTGTTAACCTGTTAATAAAATGAAATCCAACAGGATTTTTAAATGACTCAAAGACAAGGAGGAAAGTTATAGTCTGGTAGTGACAGCTGGCAAACTTGCCTTCAATGCTTTTAAGGACAAAATTGATAACATCCACGATTGGCTACAGTTCAGGGTACCCAATTCCAGTGTGCTGTCAACCGTATATATTTACTATTGATTAACACTCTAGCTACATTCTTTTCAGACATTTTGATGTGAGAAGGTTATTATTTTAGGGTCAGTACCTACATAGCTTTTTTTTCCCCAAGGACTATGATAAAATAATATGAAAAAGGAATCAGTTAATATGTTGCCATTGGTAAAGTTAATGTTTTCATTAGTCATATAAGTCTAAGGAAGCTGCTTTTCAGTCAATTGTAGCAAAATGGAGGAAACCACTTGAAAAGAATGCATGCTTTTGGGTTATATGGAGTAAATATATACAAATACTATGGGGCTTTCCAAGTCATGTCTGCACACATGAATCATATGTATAGAATTAGATGAATTAAACATAGATGTTAGTGTCCATTGCAAAGGACCACCTGATGCTGTGCATTAGAACATAATTTTGAGCATTAGCTACTCAATTTTATTAAACACAAAAAAGCCTAAATAAAACAACCTTGTACTTCAATGTGCATAGACATTTGCCTCATTTCTTTTTTTTTTAATTTGTTTGTTTATTTATTTATTTATTTATTTATTTATTCTTTGCCCCAGGGGTACAGGTCTGTGAATCATCCGGCTTACATCTTTCACAGCATTTACCAAAGCACAAACCCTTCCCAATGTCCATAACCCATCCACCCTATCCCTACCCTCCCACCCCCCAGTAACCCTCAGTTTGTTTTGTGAGATTAGGAGTCTCTTATGGTTTGTCTCCTTCCCCATCCCATCTTGTTTCATTATTTTTCCCTCCCTACCCCCCACAGCCCCCCACCCTGCCCCTCAAGTTCCTCATATCAGAGAGATCATATGATAATTGTCTTTCTCTGATTGACTTATTTCGCTCAGCATAATACCCTCCAGTTCCATGCACATTGTTGCAAATGGCAAGATTTCGTTTCTTTTGGTAGCTGCATAGTATTCCATTGTATATATATACCACATCTTCTTTATCCATTCATCTGTTGATGGACATCTAGGTTCTTTCCATAGTTTGGCTATTGTGGACATTGCTGCTATAAACATTCGGGTGCACGTGCCCCTGAGGAACACTACCTTTGTGTCTTTAGGATAAATACCCAGTAGTGCGATTGCTGGGTCGTAGGGTAGCTCCATTTTCAACTTTTTGAGGAATCTCCATACTGTTTTCCAGAGTGGCTGCACCAGTTTGCATTCCCACCAACAGTGTAGGAGGGTTCCCCTTTCTCCGCAACCTCGCCAACATCTGTCATTTCCTGACTTGTTGATTTTAGCCATTCTGACTGGTGTAAGGTGGTATCTCGCTGTGGTTTTGATTTGTATTTCTCTGATGCCGAGTGATGTTGAGCACTTTCTCATGTGTCTGTTGGCCATTTGGATGTCTTCTTTGGAGAAATGTCTGTTCATGTCTTCTGCCCATTTCTTGACTGGGTTATTTGTTTTATGGGTGTTGAGTTTGAGAAGCTCTTTATAGATTTTGGATACTAGCCCTTTATCTGATATGTCATTTGCAAATATCTTCTCCCATTCTGTCAGTTGTCTTTTGGTTTTGTTGACTGTTTCCTTTGCTGTGCAAAAGCTTTTAATCTTGATGAAGTCCCAATAGTTCATTTTTGCCCTTGCTTCCCTTGCCTTTGGTGAGGTTCCTAGGAAGAAGTTGCTGCGGTTGAGGTCGAAGAGGTTGCTGCCTGTGTTCTCCTCGAGGATTTTGATGGATTCCTTTCTCACATTGAGGTCTTTTATCCATTTTGAGTCTATTTTTGTGTGTGGTGTCAGGAAATGATCCAGTTTCATTTTTCTGCATGTGGCTGACCAGTTTTCCCAACACCATTTGTTGAAGAGACTGTCTTTTTCCCACTGGACATTCTTTCCTGCTTTGTCGAAGATTAGTTGACCATAGAGTTGAGGGTCCATTTTTGGGTTCTCTATTCTGTTCCACTGGTCTATGTGTCTGTTTTTGTGCCAGTACCATACTGTCTTGATGATGACAGCTTTGTAATAGAGCTTGAAATCTGGAATTGTGATGCCGCCAACTTTGCTTTTTTTTTTCAACATTCCTTTGGCTATTCGGGGTCTTTTCTGGTTCCATATAAATTTTAGGATTATTTGTTCCATTTCTTTGAAATAAATTGCTGGTATTTTGATGGGGATTGCATTAAATGTGTAGATTGCTCTAGGTAGCATAGACATTTTCACAATATTTATTCTACCCATCCATGAGCATGGAATGTTTTTCCACTTCTTTGTGTCTTCCTCAATTTCTTTCATGAGTACTTTACAGTTTTCTGAATACAGATTCTTTGCCTCTTTGGTTAGATTTATTCCTAGGTATCTTATGGTTTGGGGTACAATTGTAAATGGGATTGAATCTTTCATTTCTCTTTCTTCTGTTTTGTTGTTGGTATATAGAAATGCAACTGATTTCTGTGCACTGATTTTATATCCTGATACTTTACTGAATTCCTGTATGAGTGCTAGCAGTTTTGGAGTGGAGTCCTTTGGGTTCATTTGCCTCATTTCTAAGAGAGATCACACAATTTTTACACTTGAGAAATATTTATTGGATGCCTTGTATATACCTTATATTGTTTTAGGGATACTGTAGAATATGTAACAGGAAAAAAAATCCTGTTTTATGAGCTTGCTTTCTATGAAGGGTGAAAAAATATATACTTAAAATGCATTAAGCACTTTGGAAAAAAATAAAGCAGGAAAGGGAGATAGGAAGTGTAGGTGGTTGGGTGTCCAGGGAAAGCCTCTCTAAGGAAGTATCTGAGTAACAGCTTAAAGAAAGTGAAGTAGTGAGCCATTGGGGTTAAGGGGAAGAGAATTTTAGCAGAAGGAACATCTTGAGAAGATCACCTGAGAGAAATTTTGAGGGCCAGTGAAGATGCCAGAGTGGTTTGGCAAACTGAGCCAAGGGAGTTGAGTAGCATACAATGTCAGAGGGGGTAATGGAGTTGAAGGGAATATTGTTAAGGGACTTGTAGGCTACTGTCAAGATAGTTGGCTTTTACTGTATGTGAGAATGGGAAACACCTGGAAGGTTTTAGCAGAGGAGTGATTTTCTGGTTTGGAATTGAAAGAACCATTCAGTGTGCTGTGTTGAGATCCAGCTCTAAGAGGCAGGGATAGAAAGAAGTGGGGTCACAATCAGTGGGCTAATTAAATGGTGTTCAAACTAGAATATGTGCCCTCCGAGGGTACCTGAAAACCTTATAGAGACAGAAGTCTTTAAAAGACTAACTGCCTAGAATTTAGCTGCCTGCTGATGAATCTGAGATCAAGACATTTTGCTTGCTCATCATTCCCATCTCCCATTTGACATCTCTTTTCCCTTCAGAAGAAACACTTGTTCCTTATCCATTCCAGATTTTACTGTGGGGCATTTTGCCAGGGTATAAAAACTTGTAGAGTAAAAAATGAAGGGACAATTTCAAATAGTTTGATTTGACATCCTTACCTTTTCCACGACTCCTCCCCCCACCATTGCTAGAAAAACCACCATTTCTGTAAGAGATCCCTTTGATAACAAAAAACAGTGAGATTGAGGGAACACCTTTTTTTCATGTGCCAGTTTTATGGCAAGTCTCTGCTTTATCCATTCATTGATCCATCTATTTGTCTTTATCTTAGAATTTGGATTCAGAAAAGGTTGTTTTTACTAGGATTGTTATTAAAACATTTATTTAAATTGAAAAATCATCTCAGACTTTTCTGGCAGAAAATAAGTTTAATTGTGGGCAACTAATATAGTATTGTGAACTGATTTTTCCTAACTCCATATTTTCCTTAAAATGAATGTACTAAATTTGTAGCTCTATGGCTCTCATAAGATATACTTAGAGACTGTGATAAGAAGTATTTTATCTAAAAATTTGTTTTGTCAAAGTCATTTAGAAAATAATTATAATTTGATTTTTTCTCTTGCCCTTTCTAATCACGTCTGGTGGAATAAGGAGCCTTTAAGTGAAAGAGTAATAGGTATACTGAGTAGCTAATTGGTGGGTATTGGTAATGGTTTTTTGGAAATATATTTTCCATAAATTAGGAATCTAATGGCTAAAATGACTAGACAAAGAAAAAGTTGGAGGTTGAGTCTCTTGTGTTCAATAAAGTATTTAAGTTATTAGTTGATGATTTAAAAAATTTTATCGTTAGACCACTATGGATTTTTGTCATTCAACTTAGAGTTTAAATAATTTAGTAACTTTAAAAAAATTATCTTTCAACTGACTTATGTGATTAAGGTGTCTCAGTACTTTTAAGTATGAAAGTAAATAAATTATAATGAATTGCTGTTCAACCTTATTATACAATAAGCAATTTTTCATCTATGGTATACCAACTAATCAGGGGAAAAAAGCCCCCATCTGTCTCATTAGAATATGCAGTTCCAGTAAAATTTTATATTTTCACTATTTCCTTAATAATTATGAAGTATTTTAAAGTTGTTTTCATCAATTTTATTCCACTAACAATTGGAAAGATAACTTATTTCAAAATATCTTTTGAAAGAACTTAGAATGTTATAGACATGAAAAAATTCAAGTTATAAATACATTGTTACAGAAAAGTTTTTTAGATGATCAGTAGATTCGAAACCAACACTCTTCAGTAGAAATGTACTTTCAAATACAATCACACATTTAACCACATAGGTAACTTTGTATTTATATTAAAAATAAGCAGGTAAAATTTTAATAATAAATTTAATAATTCTCATCCAATATACAAAAATACCACTTCAACATCATGTAACCAATGGAAAAATTATTGAGATAGTTTATACTCAATTTTCATTTTGCTTTTTTGAAACTGGTGTCTATTTTACTTCACAGCACATCTCAATTTGGACTCGCCCTAGATCAAGTGCTCAGTAACCACATGTGGCTAATGGCCATTGGATAGCACATTGTACAGCACGGCTCTAAGTTTTCAATGTGTATGTTACATGAACTTCTGTGTCAGGAGCAGGATAAACATGTTAATTAGAAAAAAACAATTTCACATTTCTACCTGTTAAAGTGCTTATTCATATATATTTTTAATTGGAAGATGGTGATATTAAATGAATATGATCTTTAGATTTCATGAGATCTGTGTAAAATAAATCCATCCTTTGCAACAATTTAAAAACATAAAAAAATTTTTAGTTGTTGACTTAACAATGTTTAGGGGTGAATATGAGCAAATGTTTGAACGCTACTAGGATATTTCAGCAATACTGGTAAGAGATGAAGGTAATTTGGGACAGGTTTTAGAATGCAGTAGAATTCTGGATTTATTTTTAGGGTGTGGGTCACTGCCCACATTTTTTAAG
This sequence comes from Ailurus styani, assembly GCA_002007465.1. NCBI lineage: Eukaryota > Metazoa > Chordata > Mammalia > Carnivora > Ailuridae > Ailurus > Ailurus styani. Next base: position 34,621 of record LNAC01000085.1, read on the forward strand.
ACCAAAAATATGGAAATGGTTGCTTTTCAACCTTTAAATATGGTGGTGGTGAAGTGATCCTTTTTAGGTTCTCATTAGGAATATATAATATTGAGAGCCTACAAACTATTATACAGATATTTAAAAAAAAAAAAAGAACCTTGTGCTGTGCTACATTATCCTTGGTGGACTTCTGAAAATTGTTATATCGCAGTGCCATTGGGACCTCTGTGTTTGAGGAGCAATAGCAAATTGATGTTTTGGCGGGACTTCAACCTGTAATTGTGAGCATTTTCTCAACATCTTTGGGATTGTCTCTGTTATATTTGGGTCTCTTTCTAAATTACAGTTTGGTGTTCAGCCTTTATGGTATATATTTTTAAACACTCAGTCCCTACCACAGTAAATTGGAGATGACACATATCAGACAGTTCTCTATCCAATTTAGTTTTGGCTTTCTATGGATAGATGACAGTATAAATGATTTGAAATTGGGTTGCCATCCAATTTTTTCAGGTTGAATGCTTGTGAGTCTAAGCACCTTCTCACTGAAGCCTCTGTGGAAAGATTAGAACAATTCCTTTTTCATGATTTCTGTATCTCCCTATGGAATCTGTAGTCTTGGAAGAAAGATATCTTGAGGTGATGAAAGTCTTACTTATCTTGATGTAACTGAACTCATAGAATTTTTTTTCCCCACCACCCTTATATGATACTTCCTTTGATGGAATATCAAGTTCTAGTGTGTCCATGATTCTGTTCTCTTGCTTTAGAATTCTAACAAGTCTTTTATTCTATTAAAGGAAGTTTTGGGGCTTTTTGTGATAATGAATTATAGCCACTGCTAATTTTCCTTTAGAATTCATATTTCTTTAGCCTTTAACTTTGAATGAACAAATTCTTGGAGTAAATTTCTTATATTGCTGCTATTAGCATCTTTCTTTTTAAATATAGATCAAATACTGTTTATATTCCTTGAATCATTTTTTATAAAGTTTGTTAGACTATAAAACAGAAGATTTTACACATCTTTTTTGTTGTTGTTTATTTGAGCCACTTTTTCCAGGTGAAATGAATCAAATTTGATATTTTTTTCTTTCAGGATGAAAGTTTTATTGACATTAGGGATGTATGTGGTTAAAACTACTTGGATGTGACTGCCAGTCCATTCGGGGCTATATGCAAATAAAGCCTGGAATGAAACATGAAGCTTGACAAGAAATTTTGGGGCCCTACATATTTACAGATTTTAAGCTCTTTTTTTTAGGATTTCTGATGTGTTTTTTTTTTCTCAGTGTATATCATTTTCAGTAGGAGCAAAATCTGATTTTGGGGGTAACACGTTCTTATAAATTTTAGTTTGTTCTGGAGACATCTTCTCTCCCCACTTATCTTTATTTTCCTCTTAACTGTCTGTGTATAATTTGCTTACTTATACCATACACATATCTCCTCCTCTATGTATATAAATTATATACATATTGTTTAATACATATTTCTTCATATAAGTGATATGTCCTCTGTAAAACTAAAAAGATACAGAAAAATTTAATTAATAGATAGTTTCTAAAACTTATTGGCTATAATCCTTAAAGAATCTTATATACCATGTGAAAAATGGTAACATTATGCAAGAACCCAGAATGTGTGTAGAGAGGTATGGGTTTGGTGTGGGAGTGGATGGTGGGAGTGAAGTGTATCTGTCCTCCTAACTGTATAAAGATTGAGGATTCTGGGATCTATTCTTAGTTTGATGCTGTAATTTTTCTGCATGAAGGATATAATTGATGTTTGGATGCATATTTTTGAGAATATTTTGCTAGAATGATTTCTAGACAAGAAGTTTTTATCACTCATTGCCTTTCAGTTATATTTTTTGGACAGATAGAGGACTTTTTGGTCAGACTAGTATAGAAGTTTGGTTCATTCATGCATGACGTAGTCCAGTTATATATGGATTCTACCAAATTACTCATTTTAGTCAGTTACTCTTTTCACATTTATTGAATGTCACCAGGAACTTAAGAACTAGAAATATGAATTTAAGTTATAATTCTCATAATTAACTCGATTTAGAGGAAAATGCCATCATATAATCCAGTTGCTATGTTTGGTATCAGACTCTTTACATAATATAAAGTAGAAGGGATAAACAATGGCTTAATATGCATAATAATTCATAGTAACAATTCTTTAGAACAAGGTTATTAGTGGTGGCCTTTGGAGCCTATGTTTATTCCAATATTACTATCATTTTTTTAAAATTGAGGATGGCCTTGAAATTGTTTTGTAAGCATTACAAGAATATCAGTATCGTGTAATCATGGTTTTTTCCATGGCCTGATTTTGTTTTAAAAAAATATCTCTCTCATGATTATATATGTAACTCACCAGATTTGGATCTGAATGGCTCTTGGCTATTTTAAAAATCAAATTTACCCAGAGAGAGGAAAATGATTTGCTTCATTTAAGATGATTAAGAGGTTAACTTTAAAAAGAATCTTCCAAAGTATTTTAAGCACTGCGATAAATAAAAATCTCAGTACTATTTCTAAAAATGCAATCTAAGAGTCTCCAGATACCCATACACATGTGCACGTGTGTGCACTCACATCTGCAATAATAGTCCACCATCATCTGAATCCCAATAGTGGCCAAACGTGAACGTCCTAAAGCTAGAGGTGCCTTCAGGAATACTTTCAATGGAGTATCATTGGAAGTTTCAACTTCCCAATTCTTTTAGGAAGGCTAAGAAGCATGCTGAAGTCTCTACCTACTTATCCACCTAATAGAATTTGTCATATAAAACCAGCATGTGACTCTTCCAGAACATGTTTCTACTTGGGAAGATTTCAATCCATCTTATCAACTGATGTAAAAGTTTCGTTGATCTTAGATGAGGCTCGGGCTGAGAGCTGTACTAGTAATGTTCATTCTTGCTGTGTTTTATGTAAAACCAGCTTTTCAAAATGTTATACGTCATTTATTTCTTTCAATTACTTAAATGATTCATTATAACTGATTTAATTGTCTTTTTCTATGTGGTCATTATTATCAAATGTTGTGCTTTGCAATTAAAAATTATATTTATAAGATTTTCATTTGTAAATGGCCTTAACAGTCAATCACTGTTAAATATATCATAAACTTAAAATTTAAATAAGTACTTTAGAATTCACAGATTGAACAAGTGTAAACCACTCAAGGTGATATTTTGCAAGGACGACATTTATTTGGAGTTCTACATTTTACTCTGTTTACAAAATATTCAGCTGTAGGTGTTTCTAGTAATAATTAATTACCATGTGGCTGCTTTTTACAACCCCTGATAATGGGATGCTTTCAAAAGCATGCACTGGGATAGTTGTAAAACAGATTTAAATAATTATAATATACAAAGGCTAATAGAACTTAATGAAATACATATAGTAATGAAATCAAAGTCAAAGGTCATGCCTTTTTCCTCTATTTTATGCAGGTTCTTTGTTATATTTAGTCTCTTATGATCTCTTATGCACTTAAAACATCTCAGTGTCATTATTGGTTTGTATGCTATCTCCACTGGCCATGTTTTGAAAGGACAGGAGGTGTATGTTAATCATTATTGTTTTTCCAGCCCTTAGCTCTTGTATACAACCTAGAGTATGGTAGATATTCCATAAATGTTTGTTGATTGAATGGGTAGCTGAAATGCATTTCAAGTCCTTTTATTTAACTACCTTTGCCAAAAACTGGAAAAGAGAATTCAGAACAACAATGGAAAATACATAGAATAGATCAAGAACAATTAGGGATCTCCTCAACTGAGATTCAGCTTGCAGTTGGAAATTTTCATGAATGCAGCATCTGATTAAAAGTATTGATATTGGTTTCCCTTTCCTGGGGATACCTGTACACAATTCAGTGAGAAAAATAAAAGGTAAATTCCTAGAAGTGGTAAAAATAACTTGCTGGTATTTACAAGACAGAAGAATATCCCAGGTGTTTTATCAGTCTATTTCCCCATTCTTCGTAAGGTTATTAAGTGTTTTCTCAATCTTACAGAATATGCATGCTTCTAGATAAATTCTTTATACTCTCCTCCTGTTCAGAAATCCTGGAGTCATCACTGAGAGGATAAAAGGGCAGTAATTTTTTACCCCATACATTGAAGAAAAAAAAAATCTCTTTACCACCCTGGGATTTCTCTATTCCCTTTCTCGAAGAGGTGGTTTGTCTGAGGTAATCATTGCCATGCATCATTGCCCTGAATTAAGAAAAAAAAATGTTGTCTCAGAATTTTCAGTTATCATCTGAAATAGTGCTTTTCAAACTTTATCATGTGTTCAAATCACCTAGGGCTCTTGTCGAAATGCAGATTATGATTCAGTGGGCCTGGACTGTGATCTGAGCTTCTGCATTTCTAACAAGCTCCCAGGTGTGACCACATTTTGAGTGGATGCTAAAGCTACTCAAGATATTTGTGGAGTGGCAGACGTGGCAGATGTGTAGAGAGTGATACTAATATATCTGGTGTGCTAATTATCCTAGATCCCAAGATAATTCCCTGGCAAGATGGTTTGCTGCTTCAGTTCCAATGCCTCTCTCCTGTTTCTTCATTGCCATTTTGTTGCGGAATCATTTTTAGTAGCAGAATTCATAATCTTTATTCAACCTGCCCCATCAATTACAGAGAAGCAATAAGACATGATGTCAAGTTGAAAATTCAGACCCTTGGAACATTTTAAAACATTTAAATTTAATGGCCAATATGTATATATTATAAATAACTACAAATAAATTAGCTCTTTTGTTTTTAAAATGGATGTTTTCCTTTTTGATATGGTCTTGATTTGCTTGCGTGCTCAAGCTAGCAGGCATGGAAGTTGTTGAACTGTGTTTTTTTTGTAAAGATGGGCTAAACTTATCTCCTTCGCTATTTTGAAAATACGATTTTTTAAAATTGAAAATTCCTTCATTCTTGTCAGAATTTTCTAGAAAATTCTTCACATACATTTTTTGGTCCATATGGACATATTTGATAGGCTATATGTGGAGCTCAGTGAAGATATGAAGATGACCCCCCCAAAATTGTCAAAGAACTTCTTAGTCAAAGAACATTTCCACAGTAAACTCTATTAACAAGGTGTCAGTGTGATAGAAAATGTCCATATGAAACCTTGATTCACTTATACCTCTAATGAATTCAAAGCTTTCAAATTCCTCTGCCCCCTCCCCCCCGTAATGGCTATTGTTATTTGCTGTCCTAACACCTATGCCCACTTACTCCCAACAGTTCTGATTTTTTGCATTAAAAATTAATGATTAAGCTAGGTCTTTGCATTAAAAATTAGTGATTAAGCTAGGTCTCCATTGCTTCTCTGGATCCACTCTTCTACCTTCCCACTCTGCTGTGCACTCCTACACTGACGAATAGGTATTCCAGCGCAAGTTCTCCCTCCCTAACTTGTAGAGCACAGCAGATGGGAGGGAAGAGGGAGATACATCAGGATTCACTTTTCTCCAGCTCCCTCCCTACAGGGCTATCATGGGCCGGCTGTCTCTCCCCACTAAAGGAATCAGCGTCTGTCAGGTGGCCCTCTCTACATGGCCACTGTGTCTCTAGGTACTTCCTTTCCATCATATATGAAAATATCCCTTTTTTAAAACCCCGACTTTTAATGGCTATTTTAAATATTGTTATAAGGATTTGGTCTAAATTACAGTCAAAGACTTGTCTTGTAGGCCCAGGAGTTCTCTCTCATTGAAAACAAGTTTGCATTCTAGAATTCAGTTGAAATAAAAACAATATACAAATATCCTTTGGGCCAAGAATTTTATTTTATTTTATTTTAAGATTTTATTTATTTGACACACAGAGAGAGATCACAAGTAGGCAGAGAGGCAGGCAGAGAGAGAGTAGGAAACAGGCTCCCCGCTGAGCAGAGAGCCTGATGCGGGCCTCGATCCCAGGACCCTGAGATCATGACCTGAGCTGAAGCAGAGGCTTTAACCCACTGAGCCACCCAGGCGCCCTGGGCCAAGAATTTTAAAGATGTCAAATGCTAGTGTAAGATCTTTGTAGCTCGGTGGACATAAATATGTGTTATTAAACTAGTTTTCTCCTTTGTTTTCAGAGTATATTTTCTCTCTGAGTTAATTTGGAGTTAGAGTTGTTTTATTTAGCAATAAAGAGATGTGATTTGTGGAAATGATGTTTTGCAAGGTGAAGGAGAGGGTGTTAGTTGTATGGAATGGTGTAATCACACATATAGTGTAAAGTAGGTTAAGAAAGACTGAGAAAAATATTTTCTTCCCAGTGAAGGCTTACGTTCTCAGAACTATGTTTATGCCCAGGCAGGCATGTGCAGCAGTCTTGTGACTACATATCTTTTATCAAATACCACTAATTTCTGACATAAACTGTCAAAGAGTAGGAGGTGTGACCATATTTGTAAGCTTAAGACATTTTTTGAGTTTTGGTAGTCTTGAGAATTCTGTGATGGGAATATGAATCCCTCTTATATGTGAGACTATTTGAAGTTTTTGTTTGTTTGTTTGTCTTGTCTTTAGAGATGAGGTAACTTAGTAGTAATGGTAGTAGTTCAGTCTTCTGGATCATCTTTCTGGAAGGTATCTGATAAGTATTCATGAATCAAAAAGACAAGTGGATGAACGTTTTCTAATTCATGTTTATCAAGAACAATAATTAGTACATTTTACATATCCATTTTGGGATAATATATGCATACATAAAAATAAACACAGTTCCAGTTCAATAAATTCTTGTCAGAAGAATGATTTTAAGACTGTAAGCCAAGCTTTTGCCTGTTATTAACTGAACTCCTTCATTAAGTAACAAGGGAATAAAGCATTCAAAGCATATTTTGTAAAGAGAAATGATTTCATTACAATGAATAGTTTTTCCAGTTATTCAACCAGATCAGGGAAAAAGCTTTGCATTTTACCTGCAAGAATCTGTTTAGAAAAGCATAGAAAAAGCTTACATTTGCAGAAGTTTCTAAGAACTGAAGTGATTGAAACTTGATGCTTTGTATGGCACCACAAACATCATTTCATTCTCAGTAAAATGATAAACTTTGTAAGAGTGAGCTTTTTATTTTCCTTATAACGATCTTCAAACTGAAGTCATATCTCTAACTTGAACTTCACATGCAGATCAAAGTTTCTCTTTGAAATAGTTACTGAGGTTTTTTTTACTCTATTCTTGGAAGTGATTCATGAAGTTAGACTCTCCTCCTCCAAATTTGCTCCAGTGTTTTTATATGGTAAAATAGAAAATTTGCAATAGAGGGAATAAGAAAACTGGACCACTCTCTTAGTGATGATTTACTTGTGAAAAATATTTTCTTTTGTCCTAGACATTGGAAAAAACATTCTACTAAAGCAGTAAAACTTACTTGACCTTAACTAAAGTAATATATTGGTATTTGTTTGTGATGATATGATTGTGTTTGAGTCTCCCTTCCTGTGCATACATGTGTGCATACAAATCCCCAAATCACAGAGTATTTTCTCAGATTTATTATATTTGATGTTTTCCTTTAACTCTTATTTTTAAGCATATTACAGTAGATCTAAATGTACCTGTTCTATTTCCTCAGAAGTTCTTTTGGGTTATGTATCTATAGGTAATTTACAACAGAACTCTAATTTATGTAGCAGGACACCTTTATTTCCATAATTTGCATGGTGCCTTCAGACAAGCTCATGAAAAACAAGTTGGTGGTTTACCATCAGCATCTTTGTCTCTTCAGCTGCCTTCTTATTCAGTCTGCTTCACTGGTATCTGATCCATTCCCTATCCCTGCTCCTGTGTTGCCTGCTCCAAATCTCCTATGACTGTGGGGATGTTGACAGAAGATGAAAGAGCAGATTGGGCAGATTACAGGTATTAGCTATAAATGGTGATGACCAAGGGGAAGAAAGGCTGGAGGTGGGTGAGGGGTGATTAAACAGAATTGCATCAATCCTGAAGTATAGAGAGGAGGCAGGGAGGCATGGGTCTGAAATGTACAGACCATGTAAGCTGGCTTCATAAGTCCTAAAAACCAGTTAGTCAGAAAATGATGATCAGTTCTGGCAGAAAACCATGCTTTCCAAGTGCAAGCTTTACAAATCCTTTCATCAGGCCTGATAAGAGTTCTATGAGTAAAAAGGGAGGAACAGTTCACTGGTAGAAATGACAGACCATAAAGGCTAGCCTGAAAAGCCCTTTGAAATACTTCTGCTTATGGTGTTGCAGAAGCAGGTGAAGGCAAGAAATCAGCAGTAGAAGTCAGGCGTTTCTAAGTAGAAGGGCGATAGGGTGGGTGTATTGACAGGAGGATTTGGAATGCACGTGCTGGGTAGCATGCTAGGAGGGCTGGGGCTGAGTTTGAGGGTCAGGGAGTTTGCATAGGAAAGAGGGGAGTGATGGGAATAGGATTCTCAATTCAAGGAATGGAGTAAAAATTATATGTCAAATTCTGCTGGGAACATGGCACATTTAAAGCAGTCCTAGATTGAGATAGATATCCAAGGCTGCAGTAGAGGGGTTCTGGGTAGTGTTAGGGGAGCAGGAAAGAAATAGTGGGAGCCTCAAGCCCAGTGAGGACTGGTGAGAAAACGAGGCAGAGAAAAGTGACAAAGTGTCCAGTCCCTCTGAAACAAGGTTAATGGGATAATGGGGGAACTGGTCCTCATCAGCAGTCTGGATATAGGGCAAGTCACTAGTAACTTAAGTAATCTCTTTGTGGCTAAGAGATTAAGGGGTGAGTTGTAAGTCTTACAGCCATTTAAGTGGGTGGGGAGGGTTCTGCTGTATCCTAGTGTCTCTGAAGCACTTGGCAGTTCATGTCTGGACCTGCCATGACTTTCCAAGATATAACCCAACAGCAGTGTTACTCATTAGTTCCAGAGTAGGGTGAAGAGTGTACAGATGTCTAATTTTCTAGGCTAAGTAACTGGGATGAGTGTGGCTTGGATTGAAAGACTATATTCTTTCACAGACTATCACAAGACTATCACAGACTAGTCAGGAGACTATCACAATGTGATAATTTGTCAATAAGCAGTGGACAGTTTGGGTTTCATCTTTATTTGATTCAACCCCTGCTGCCCCAGACTTTGCTGTGACTGGACAAGTATTCAGATTAGCAGCACCACAATCCTTATTTCACCTGGGATGTTAGGACTGGTAGGTGGAAAAATTATTATTATGGAGAAACATCAAATCAAAATGGCACAAAGTTTTTATTAATTTTTGACAGCCTTTTAAATTCTTAATTACTATGGATAAACAAACCTCTCTGAATTCCAGTTCTCTTGGTATATGTAAATATTTAAATACGTAAAACTGGAGAAAAGCAGCAAGGGAATTAATCTTCCTCAGATTTCCATATGTTTGTGAATGGAACTGTCCTTCATGTCAGAGGAAAACAGGATTTCCTGTTGAGGTATTCTGGAGAGTAGGGAAGAGGGTCAGCGATGGGAACTGAAATTCCAGGACAAGGAAAATGTGTCTCTCTACAAAATGATTTAGGCAGACCTTTCCTTTTTCTCCGTGGGTGATTTTTCATTTTTTCTGGATGCTCTCGAGCTAACTTTGAAGTTCAAGAGGTACTTTTGGAAGTTGCCTTAGATGTGTCAATCACTGCATTGTTCTCTTAAGAGAAGATGTAGACTCTCATCTTCTGGAAGAGTGAACTTATTCCCATTGTATGTAATTTATAGCTAGAGAACAATTTGGCCACTGGTACAATCATTCACCAAGCATTCTCTTGTCTGTGAGGATCTGGTACAAACTGTTAGTCTGGATGGAGCAAACATTTCCCTCTTAAGTGGATGGCCAGATCTCAGAATACCAGAGGGCATGCTAAAGGAAGGGGAAATTCCAAATAGGCCTTCTTAATTGATCCGCCTTGGTTAATACATCTTTTTCATTTTCATTTTCTTTCTTTCTTTTCTTTTCTTTTCTTTTTATTTCCTTTGGAATTCCAGGTGCTACCTGTGTTTTTCTTGCCTGTTGTTCATGTGCAACAAATACATTCTTTGCTGATTGCTTTTGTTAAGCCCTCAAATTCTTCCAATGTTTAGCTTGTCAGGAACTTTACTTTCATGATTCTATTCCATTCTGTGGCAAAGTCATGTTCTCTTCAGTGGCAAAGTCATTTCCCACATGTTTGTAACATTTTTAATCAGCAAAATGTTAAATCTGTCAGGATTTTGGAGATGTAATTTACCTGCCAAGGATATTTTAGCTGTGCTATGTAAGTATATCAGTATTATTGGGATTATATATAATGTGGAAGAGTCAAAGAGTACAAAAACCAAAATAACTATACATTTTTAATTTGGGGAGGGATGTTCACAAAATAAGAATCCTTTATGAACCAAAGAAGGGCAGAGTATAATTCATACATAGTCACCCTTAAATCGGGAAGAAGAATTGTGTAGGCTGATTTCAATGGATTCTGTGTTAAGTGATGTTGAAAGATTACTAGTTTGTGTAGTAGACACTACAGTGATTCCAGAAGTTTAGTTGTTGAAAAGGACTCACCAAACTCAACAGAGTGTACTTACATAGGCTTTTTATTTACAAGGAAATAATAGGATGCAGCAAGAGAAAGAAATGGGCAATGTTGGGGGGGGGCGGGGGAGGAGGAATCTGATAGACATCCAAGTGCAAGATTGCAGGGCTTTTATTCACCCAAGGATACACTTGGTTCTGAATTAAACCACCAAGGTCTGTGTGATATTTATACCCCTCTAGTCACATGGTCATATAGTCAAACCAGGCTGGCTAACAATTTATACTGGAAAGACCATCAGTGAACACAGTGGAGGGCTTTTCAGGGGAGTTTTGAACTTTGAACTGTACATCATAAATCCCATTGCATCTATCTTGGCCAAAGGTCAAAACTGACATCTGAATCCCCAGAAATAAGGATAGGCCTTGACCAGTTCAATTGTAAATTAACTCTGTCCTGTACAGATACTTACTCTGGGGAAGTATCAGGGAAGAGACATTTGAATATATATTTAATACCATTAGAGCTAAATTCTCCCAGGGAAGAAAAGAAGGAAAAATCTAGAGCTGGGAACTAGAATGTGGGTCATCTGTATTTAATGTCTGTATTTCCCCCCATTAACCTCTACTCCTTTAAAATAACTATGCTTTCCGGGCGCCTGGGTGGCTCAGTGGGTTAATGCCTCTGCCTTCGGCTCAGGTCATGATCTCAGGGTCCTGGGATCGAGGCCCGCATCGGGCTCCCTGCTCAGCGGGGAGCCTGCTTCCCCCTCTCTCTGTCTGCCTGCCTCTCTGCCTCCTTGTGATCTCTCTCCCTCTGTGAAATAAATAAATAAAATCTTTAAAAAAAAAAAAATAAAAAAAAATAAAATAAAATAACTATGCTTTCCTTATAAGCATAAAACTGGTGGTGTCAGACAGGCCCATGTAGGAAACCCAGGAAGAAACTTTCACCACTGCTATATTAAAAAGGTGTAAAAAGTCCTTTATAGAACAAAACATGTATCGCTTTTACTAATAGTACCATGTTGTATTAATAAACATGCATTATTTTATTAGTAAAATTTCATTATCATTAAGGTATTTCAAATGAAAACTTGAGAGGTGGTAATATATGTTTAGGGAAGACTTTGCATTGTTGCAAGGATGGGGAAAATGTGAAATAGATAAAGTTTGTTTGCAGTCATCTTCAAACCCCCTCCTCTGCACCTCCCTCCCCTTCTCTGGAGCCACTGACACCAGGACAGGGAATGCTTTTGAGGAGTCTCTTTTGAGAAGAGCCATCTGATGGGATAGCACTGCTTAGATAATGGTACAAAGCACTTTATCTGTTACTCTTGCAGGGGTATTTGTGTTTTTCAGGAGGACACGGAATGGGGGGAAATGCACAATAAGGGCAAGGATCATTGTCTTGTAGAATTTCTTGCAAAAACAATCAGGGGCAATATGTCACAGAAGGAATCTCTGGATAGAGTTTTCCTGGTGCCCCTAACTTAGACCATTACCTATTCCAATTACTTCTGTGATGAATGACAATGCCTTGAGTATCCTGAAATAACACTGTGGCTCCTTAAGGCCCAGTCTCAAAGACCTCATTCTTATGTCCAAATGAATTGATCTCCTACTCAAAAAACAAAACAACCCTCTCCCCCCAAAAAGAGGATGCTGAACTATTTTTCTGAAGAAATAATGGTCAAATGTATCTTTGATTTTTATTTTCTAAAAATTCATTCTTAGCCCTATCAATATTTTGAAAAAAAGTAAATGTTTTAAAAGAAAATTAGTAGAAATTATATAGTTTTAAAATTAGCACTAAAACTTATAATAAAGCAAATATCCTCTATTTTTAAATTGAGATCTATATTATGAATAGTATACTGAATGTGTGTATATACAGACCTATGCACAAGATGGAGTTGTTTGAGCATTTTAGTTTCCCCTAGAACTTCTGAAGAAGTCAACTCTTAGAGATTTTGTTCTGCAAGATATATGGCCTCACACAAATCTGGGACATCTTCAGTGAATTTCTGGAAGACAAATGGTTTATTTTTAGTAAGGAGAAGTCTGTCATTGAGTTACAACCTTGAAAACAAGGAGGGAGAACAAAATAAACTGCCTAGAATAGTTATCATCAACATATGTATTTGGGATAATGACATGGGCATTTTTACTTCTGATTATGTTGCTTTTCTACCTCCTCAGCTTTTTCTGGACAAGCAGATAAATGGTCTATTTTGAATTACATCACATTAAAAATGGACAAGATTATAAGATCACACTTTGACCAGCAGTCCAGTTTAGGGAATTCAAACTTCCACTAGGAGCCTACTGAAAAGATAATAAACATTCTACAAAGGTATATTTTTCTTGGATTGATTTGGAGAGCAAATCAATAACCTGAACAAAAGGTAAATGGTAAGAGAAGGGGGCAAAATGGTTGTCTTAAATCTATAGTTAAAACACCTGACAACCTCAGAATGGTTGAGTGCATTATCACAATCCTGGTGAGACCAGATCTTTAGCTGTGTGATAACTTTAATGCTGCTCATCTTGGGGATGAGGGTTGGTTGGATTAATGATGACAGATCAGCTCTTCTGTTAAGGACTAACTACTTGTAGATTTGTGTCTTGGGCTCAAGAAATATAGACATTAGTATTTGGCATCTGTGTGAAAGTGAAGGTTGCCATTCTGGGAGATAAAATAATAAACACTCTGGTCCTGTTAATTGATTTAAATTACTTGAATGATATCAGCTTTGATGCTCTTTGCTGTTTTTCATGAGGCTTTTCCAATTGCATTATCTGAAAGCAAATCACTGCTAAGCAAGAGCTATGGTTATTTTGTCTAATGATCCCAGATTTTTGTAGTACTTCTATGTTGAAGTTTGGCTTATATTTTTTTGTTGGAGGCTTAGGATATGAATTAAATTCATACATTCATAAGTTTTTATGTCAGACATGAGAGATTCAGAATTGGTGGACCACATAGAATATGTTTTGTTTGGCCACTTTAAAAATTGTTTTAGTTTGTTGCCAGGGTTTAAATATTAGAAGACTTTACTAAAAAATGCTTTTCTGAGTTGGAATTCAAAGCCCTGGCTGCATTGGTCTCCAGTTCCTACATAGTCACAGTTAGCTATCTCTGGACAGTGCTGTTTCCAGTGGTTTGGACAGTATACTCCACGTTGCCTCAGATCCTTCCAGATCTGACTGTGCATGGTCTGTGTGGGCACCTTGTACAGATGATCAGAAGCAGCTCAGATATTATCTATTTGTCTGCATGAAAAAATATGTATTTTTAATTTTTATAAGTATTTGGGACCAGGACATTCAAATCGAGTTTACATTCTTTGTATTCTCAATGGCCAAGTTCTGACCTAGTAGTGTGTCACAATATCTGCATTCCTTTACAACCTAGACATTGTGTTTTCTGAGCCACTGTATAAAATGAGAATGTAGAAAAGAGAAAATTTTCTACTACCCTATTTGTGTATGATGAGTGTGCCAAGGGTTCCCATAAACCCCCTCAGATTTGGTGATATACAAGGAAGACTCATAGGACTCAGCATATAGTTTGCTTATGGCTAAGATTTATTCAGCAAAAGGATACAAGGAAAAATTAGCAAAGGCAAAAGGCATGTCGGACAAACTTTGAACTACAAACTTTGAGGAGTCCTGTCTCCTTGAAGTCACATAAGACATGCTTAATTTCTCCAGCATTTTCATCACATTGTGGTAGCATTTGGAAAATGTCATCTGTCAGGAAAGTAGAGATTTTAGGCCCAGGATTTTTGCTGGGGATTGGTTGTAGGTACCCTCTGTCTAGCATATACCAAAATTTCAGGCTCCCAGAGGGTAGGTGAGCATTTAGCATAAACCACATTGTTTACACATTCTACAAGAAAAACCACCATTATTCATTAGGGAATACTGGGGACACTCCTCAAGTTGAAGTTCCCAAATATCAGCCAAGAGCCAACCTTGTAAGCAGGCCTTTCTATGGATGGTTCTCAGGCCTGCTATTTAACTCTTGTGCAATGAGAAATATTAAGGTATTCTTTTCTTACAAGCATATACCTAATTGTTGGTCAGACTGTTTGTTATTCAATGATAGAAACTACCCGGATAATAATTCTGGTCCATTTCCTTTGGTAAACAGTTAGCTGTGCACAGTGGTTTGTTTTTCTGTTTTTTTTGTTTTTGTTTTTGTTTGTTTGTTTGTTTGTTTTTAATTTGCCCCAGGGGTATAGGTCTGTGAATCATCAGGCTTACACCTTTCACAGCACTCACCATAGCACAAACCCTCCCCAATGTCCATAACCCATCCACCCTATCCCTACCTTCCCACCCCCCAGTAACCCTCAGTTTGTTCTGTGAGATTAAGAGTCTCTTATGGTTTGTTTCCTGTGGACAGTGTTTTGAGGTAAATCCTATTATTTATCTCTGAGAGCTGCACTAATGGTTAAACAGAGAAATACATCTCAGACTGAACTGTTTCAGTAATTCAATTACTTAATTCATTCAACTCATATTAGGTACAAGGTTCTTGGTATATAAAAATCTCTGTTTTCATGGAAATGATATTTTATAGTGAATAGTAAAAGACCTAAGTAAAATATATAATAGGTTGGAAGATAATGCTATGGGGGGGGAAAAGCATTGGAGGGAACATCAGGACAATCTTGTGCTTGTGTTGGGGGCAGAATTACTGAGGGTGGGACTTGCCAAAGGGGTGATTTTTGAGCAAGGATTTCAATGAGGTTAGTGGGATAGGAAGATTAACATATGGGCAGAGCATTTCAAGAAGACCAAAAAGATATCACCAGAGCTTTCATGTAGGAGACAAACTGACATCAGAAAAATCTAGGAGGTGAGTATGGTCGGAGCAGAGTGAGCAAGGGGAATGGCGAGAGATAAGAACAGAAATGTAATAGAGGCCTGGAGTATGTAGAGCATGAATCCATTTGGGTTTTACTATGAAGAAAATGGCAGACCATTGCAGGATTTTAAACAAAGAAGTGGTATAATTATTTTTTGATGTGGACATACAGAAAATCACTGAATTTTCACAAAATAAACTCGCCAGTGTGGTCAGCATTCAGATAAAAAAAAAAAAAAAAGCTCTTCCTAGTACATGTAGTCATTCCCTTCCTTCACCTCTCAGTCACTGCTTCCCACCAAGGAAAATCTCTATTTTGACTTCTAACATCAAAGACTAGTTTTATGGTTAAAACAAAACAAAACACAAAAAACCCCACAGCATTATTTATCTATCCGTATCTGGCATATTTTTGTTTAATATTATATCTGTGAATTGTATTTGTAGATCCTATGTTCTTTTTTTTCCAAGATTTTATTTATTTAAGAGAGAGAACACAAGCAGGGGAGGGAGGAACAGCAGAGGGTGAGGGAGAAGCAGGTTCCCTGATGAAAAAGGAGCCTGACATGGGGCTCCATCCCTGGACCCTGGGATCATGACCTGAGCCAAAGGAAGACACATAACTGACTGAGACACCCAGTTGCCCCTAGATCCTATATTCTTATTACTGGCTAATATTCTATTGTATGGTGATGACACACTTTAACCATTCTCCTATTGATAAACATTTGATATGTTGCAATTTCTTGATATACTAGCTCTTATGAACATTTCTGTACATCTTGCAATATATCTATGTAGGAGTTTTTTTTGTTTCATATATACTTGAGTAGAATTACTGGGTTACAGAGTATGCTTATGTTCAAATTTAGTGGATACTGCTAAAGAGTTTGCCAAAGTGATTATACCAATTTACATGTCTATCAGCAAGATTGAATTCTAATTATTCAATGTTCTGGCCAATACTTGGAACTGTCTGTATTTTACATTTTAGTCATTCTGGTGCATGTGGAGTATAATTGCATCGTGGTTTTAACTGTCATTTTTTTTTATTGGCTAGAAATTTGAGAACCTTTTATAAGGTTAACAGCCAGTTAGATGTCCTCTTTGTACCTGTTCGTCTTTTTGTCCATTTTTTATTGTTTTTTCTCATACTGATTTATAGAAGTAATTTTAATATCCTAGATATGGATGGATCTGTGGGTAGGTAGTAACCTACCATTTTGGCCTCCAGAAATGTCCACATTTGAATCCCTGGCACATGTGAATATGTTACTTCTCATGACAGAAGGGACTTTGGAGATATGATTAAGGTTAAAGAGCTTGAGATGGAGAGATGCTGGATTATCAAGGTAGGCCTAATCTAATCATGAGTTTTTCAAAGTGTAAGAGGAAGGCAGAAGAAAGGATCAGAGAGATAACTTAAAAAAAAATTTGAACATTGCTGGCTTTAAAGATGGAATAAGGGGGCCATGCACCAAGGAAATGTGTCAGCCTTAAGAAGCTACACATGGCTGTCAGCTGATGGTCAGCAAGGAAATGTGAATGTTGATCCTACAACCACAAGCAAATGAATTTTTCCCACAACCCAAATAACTAAGAAAATGGATACTTAGATCTCTAGAATGAATCACAGCCTCACTGATAACTTGATTTTAGCCCAGTGGGAGCCATGTCCAAATCCTGACCTACAGAATTGTAAGAAATGAGTTATTGTTTTTTTTTTAATTTTTAAAAAGATATTTATTTATTTATTTATTTATTTATTTATTTATTTATTTGACAGAGAGAGAGAGAGAGAGAGAGAGAGAGAGAGAGAGAGAGATTACAAGTAGGCAGAGAGGCAGGCACAGAGAGGAGGAAGGAGGCTCCCCGCTGAGCAGGGAGCCCAATGTGGGGCTCGATCCCAGAACCCTGAGATCATGACCTGAGCTGAAGGCAGAGGCTTTAACCCACTGAGCCACCCAGGCGCCCCAAGAAATGAGTTTGTGTTGTTTAAGCTGCTAGGTTTTTGGTAATTCATGACAGTAGCCACAGAAAATTACTGCAGAGACTATTGTAGTGTATATTTATTGTGAATACCTCCTATTCTATGGCTTGATTTATCACTAGTTTTGTAGCTGTGATTTTTAAGAGAAGTTCTCAATATTTTTTTAATCAAGTACTTGTTGAATGCCAGGATCTGTGCTAGATTCTTTTTTTCTCCAGCTTTATTTAGATAAAATGGATATATAAGATTGTATAACTTGAAGACATAAAACATAATGATGTGTTATACATATATATTGTGAAATGATTACCACAATAAGATTAATTAACATATGCATCACCTCACATTGTTGCCATTTATTGTGGGTGTATTGAGAACTTCTAATATCTACTCTTAGCAACTTTTTTTTTTTTGACCCAGGGTTACAGGTCTGTGAATCATCAGGCTTACACCTTTCACAGCATTCACCAAAGCACAAACCCTTCCCAATGTCCATAACCCATCCACCCTATCCCTACCCTCCCGCCCCCCAGTAACCCTCTGTTTTGTGAGATTAGGAGTCTCTTATGGTTTGTCTCCTTCCCCATCTCGTTTCATTATTCTTCCCTCCCTAACTCCCACAACCCCCCACCCTGCCCCTCAAGTTCCTCATATTAGAGAGATCATATGATAATTGTCTTTCTCTGATTGACTTATTTTGCTCAGCGTAATACCCTCTAGTTCCATCCATGTCATTGCAAATGGCAAGATTTGGTTTCTTTTGATAGCTGCTTAGTATTCCATTGTATATATATATCACATCTTCTTTATCCATTCATCTGTTGATGGACATCTAGGTTCTTTCCATAGTTTGGCTATTGTGGACATTGCTGCTATAAACATTCGGGTGCATGTGCCCCTGAGGATCACTACCTTTTTATCTTTAGGGTAAATGAGTAAGTCTAGGGATGTACAGCATGGTGACTACAGTTAACAACACTATAGTATATACTTAAAAGTTACTCTTAGCAACTTTTAAGTATATACTATAGTGTTGTTAACTGTAGTCACCATGCTGTACATCCCTGGATTTACTCATCTTATAACCGAACAACGAGGAAAATGTTTTTGCATCCAAGTTAGAAAGTATGTAAAGAAGGAGGGAGAGAGGGGTGCCTGGGTGGCTCAGTGGGTTAAAGTCTCTGCCTTCAGCTCAGGTCATGATCAGGGTCCTGGGATCAAGCCCCACATAGGGCTCCCTGCTTGGCAGGGAGCCTGCTTCCTCCTCTCTCTCTGCTTGTCTCTCTGCCTACTTGTAATCTCACTCTCTCTGTCAAATAAATAAATAAAATCTTAAAAAAAAAAAGAAGGAGGGAGAGATTAAATTTGTCAAATGCTGAGGCTATGCTGAGTAAGATGAGGACCGAAATTAAGTTAACAATGGGAGTTAACAATATGGAAATCCTTGATCAACTTTACACAGAGTAGTTTTAGTGGAGAGGTAGAAGACAAAAGCCAGATTGAAGAATGGAAGAATGGGATGGAAGAATTGCCAACATTGAGTATAGACAATTTTGTAGGCATTTTGCTCCAAAGAGACTAAGAAATGGAAGAGTGGTGATGGGGATAGTGGGATTAAATATTTTTAGTATGGGAGAATAAGAGGATGTTTGTATTGCAAGGACATGATCAAGAAGAAGGAAGAAATTGATTCAGTAAGAGAGAGGGGAAACTTGATGAGTATGTTCTTGTGTTGGTAAGATGATCAGGGATCTAGTAATTGTCTCCTTTCTCTCCTATATCCATCATTGTATGCAGTGAAATTCCTTAAAACTCTTACATAGTTTTGCTTTCAAATACTATTACAAAATGATTAATAATGGTGAATGAAGAGATACTTTATAGTACACGTTTGTCAGAGGAAATTGAAGAACACTCTAAAGTCTCACTTTCTTTGCCTGGTAAGATCAGAATTTAGAATATAAAGTAAAGCAACGGGTAAGTGAAAGAAATACCTGAGCAACAAATAAATATCAGTTAGCTCAGGTATTTTAACTCAGAGAACCTTACTGTCATTACCCAAGTTATTTTATATAAACTGAAGAAGCACCTTTATCAGCAAACACAACAGGAAAGAATGACAGAAATCAACAGAGAACTAGACAACAAAAATTTTGGAAAATCAGACAAGTTCTTCCAAATAGACTAGCATACACATAATTTAGCTAATAGGTCTTATTATTTTGGAATCAGATAGTACAGAGGTAAATAGCTCTACAAGCCCCCAGAACTACTAAAGTTGCTATACTTTGCTACAGTTCAGTAAGTGTGCCTAATGAGATTATGTTCTTTTATCAATATATAGTAATACACAATAGAAAATTTTCAACAGAAAATTTGTAACAAAACTCAACATACTTATGCATAAAGGGATTAAAAGTACTGACCTGAAAATGTTGCTTAATGATTTAGTTCACAAAATTTATTTCCTGTCATTCCTGATAAATGAAGCATTAATGCCTGCATACAGATAAATATATCAAGATCTGACCATCCCTAACATAACTAGACAAGCATATCCCAGGATGTGTGTTTTAAAATCATTGAAAGACAAGCATATTGATCACAGAATAGTAGACTATTAGTCAGAAAGGACCCCAGAGTTTATCTAATCCATGTTGTATCTGCTCAAATGTGCAAAGTTCAGAATATGTGGGTAATAGACATATATTTCTTTTTATCCTTCTAAACCTCCATCTGCATTTCTCTTTGCTTACTAAGAAGAGCTCTTTTTACCTATATATATATTATCATGATAAAATATTTTCAGACCAATTATAGATAATTAATAAGGAATTGAATTTTGAAGTAAATTGTTATCCTATAATTAATATTTTATTATAACTGGAAAGAGAAACTCAAAGAGCCTAGGCTCAGTATGAAACATAGTGTCATAAAAATGAAGGCACTGGAAATTTGCCCTATTCCAGCCACTTTGAATAAGAATTTTTGTTTGGGATAAATATGTCAGAAGACAAAAGGAAGAGAACTAAACACACTTTGCAGAAAAACAAAGTTTACTGGAGCCACAGAGAAAAAAGGGTAAAAAGGAGGGTTAAGTAGCAGTAAACCACTTGAAGAGAAATTCTGGTAGAGAGGTCATTGAAATAGAAGGAAAAGATTATAAAAATATGCACACTCATGCTTTTGACAAAGAACTTAATTTATAAATACATTATTGTGGGGTCATGGACACAATGTTTAATCAAGTATAATATATATACTTATATACTTAAAAGAATAAAGTATTTTAATATGTATAAAAAGAGTAATCGAGAATGAGTTTAAGATGGTATAGTAGAAAATACCAGGAATCTCTCTCCCCACCTAGATAACAATTGCAGTGCCTGAATCTGTCTTATATAACTATCTTTGAAGTCTGGGATCTATTGAAAGTTTACAACTTCCAGGGGTGGGCTTGAGCAGTAAATTGCAGGTAATTTTCATTAATTCCAGCTCTTATAGTACAGTAGTAGCTACTCAGTCTCCCACCCCAACTCCATGGCAGGCACGTGTGTACATATTCTGGGTGCAACCTGGTGTACAGTTTGAAGGAGCCAGGGTGGGGAATAAAGCATGTTGTTCTCCAAACATCAAAGATTTGTGTGATTGCTGCTTCTAATCACAGAGATGTAGGCAAAGAAGCAAGCAGCCATTTTTGTATCTCCCCACGTGACTGCAAGCCCCTCCCCACTCTGGCTCAAGTGACTTCCAAAGGATATAAAGGAAGATTTAAACCTCCTTTTCCTCCTTTTCACCCTTTAAGGAGCCAAACATAAAGATTAGGACAATTAAAAACAACCGCATATACAAGGAAGATTAGAAAGTGACTGCACATGGCCAGGGAAAAATGCAGGCTTAGAGAAGACCTGAGAAGGCCTTAAGTTTACACTTTAGGCTTAACCTTGGCACAGAGGGACAGCCTACCACAGTCACAGAAACCCAAAACAATAATAAAAAACAGCAGATCCTGATGATGTGGTGAATTGGATCTTCAGACTTACCACATTATAAGAATTCAAATGTCTAGTTTTCAATGAAAATAAATCACAAGGCATGCAAAGAAATGGGGAAGTAGGGATTATTCAAATGAAAAAAATAAGTAGAAACTCTCACTGAAAAAAACCTGATCACAGATGTACTTAACAATGACTTTAAAACAACTGCTTTATTATTACTATTGTTATTTTTATTATTATTATTTATTATTTGCCCCAGGGGTTTAGGTCTGTGAATCATCAGGCTTACTAAAGCAATTGCTTTAAAGATGCTCAGAAACCTAAAGGAAGACATGGAGAAAGTCAAGAAAACAATGTGAGAACAAAATGGAAATATCGATAAAGGGGTAGAAAACCTAAAGCAACAACAACAACAACAACAACAACAACAACAAAATAAAACAAAATTCCAGAGTTGGAAGGTAGAATAATTGAAATGAAAAATTTCATTTCAATTCAAAGGATTCAGGGGTTCAAAAGCAGATTTGAGCAGGCAGAAGAAAGAATCAGTAAACTAGCCTAGAGGACAATGGAAATTGAGGACCTGAAAGAAAGATCTAAATAAAAAAGGTAGATACATAGGCAATTACAAAAAAAGCTAGTAATTAACAGTAGAGGTGAGGGTCTATTTCTGGGCTCTCTATTCTGTTCCATTGATCTATATGTCTGTTTTTGTGCCAGTACCATAGTGTCTTGATGATTACACCTTTGTAATAGAGCTTGAAGTCCAGAATTGTGATGCCACCAGCTTTGGTTTTCAACATTCCTCTTCCTATTCGGGATCTTTTCTGGTTCCATACAAATTTTAGGATTATTTGTTCCATTCTTTGAAAAAAAGTTGACGGTATTTGGATAGGGATCGCATTAAATGTGTAGATTGCTCTAGGTAGCATAGACATTTTCACACTATATGTTCTTTCAATCCATGAGCATGTAAAATTTTTCTCTTTCTGTGTGTCTTCCTCAATTTCTTTCATGAGTATTTTATAGTTTTCTGAGTACAGATCCTGTTCCTCTTTGGTTAGGTTTATTCCTAGGTATTTTATGATTTTGGGTGGAATTGTAAATGAGATCAGTTCCTTAATTTCTCTTTCTCCTGTCTTGTTGGTGTATAGAAATGCAACAGATTTCTGTGCATTGATTTTATATCCTGACACTTTACTGTTTTCCTGGATGAGCTCTAGCAGCTTAGGGGTAGAGTCTTTTGGGTTTTCATATAAAGTACCATATCATCTGCAAAGAGTGAGAGTTTGACTTCTTCTCTGCCGATTCGGATGAATTTTATTTCTTTTTGTTGTCTGATTGCTGAGGCTAGGACCTCTAGCACTATGTTGAATAGCAGTGGTGATAGTGGACATCCCTGCTGTTTTCCTGATGTTAGGGGAAAAGCTCTCAGTTTCTTCCCATTGAGAATGATATTCGCTGTGTGTTTTTCATTGACGGCTTTTATGATCTTGAGATATGTACCTTCTATCCCTACACTGTGAAGAGTTTTGTTCAAGAAAGGATGCTCTACTTTGTCAAGTGCTTTTTCAGCATCTATTGAGAGGATCAATGGTTCTTGTTCTTTCTTTTATTAATGTATTATATCACATTTATTGATTTGTGGATGTTGAACCAAGCTTGCAGTTCAAGAATAAATTCCACTTGATTGTGGTGAATAATCCTTTTAATGTACTGTTGGATCCTATTGACTGATATTTTGGTGAGAATGTTTGCATCCGTGTTCATCAGGGATACTGGTCTGTAATTCTCCTTTTTGATGGGGTCTTTGGTTTTGGAATCAAGGTAACGCTGGCTTCATAAAAAGAGTTTAGAAGTTTTCCTTCCATTTCTATTTTTTGGAAGAGTTTCAGGAGAGTAGGTATTAATTCTTCTTTAAATGTTTGGGAGAATTTCCCTGGGAAGCCATCTGGCGCTGGGCTCTTGTTTGTTGGGAGATTTTTGATGACTGCTTCAATTTCCTTATTGGTTATGAGTCTGTTCAGGTTTTCTATTTCTTCCTGATTCAGTTTTGGTAGTTTAAACACCTCTAGGGATGCATCCATTTCTTCCAGATTGTCTAATTTGCTGGCATATAGTTGCTCATAATATGTTCTTAGAAAGTTTGTATTTCTTGGTGTTGGTTGTGATCTCTTCTCCTTCATTCATGATTTTATTGATTTGGGTCCTTTATTCTTTTCGGTAGGTCTGGCCAGGGGTTTATTAATCTTATTAATTCTTTCAAGGAACCAGCTTCTAGTTTCGTTGATGTATTCTACTGTTCTTTTGGTTTCTATTTCATTGATTTCTGCTCTGATCTTTATTATTTCTCTTCTCCTGCTAGGCTTTATTTGCTGTTCTTTCTCCAGCTCCTTTAGGTGTAGAGTTAGGTTGTGTATCTGAGACCTTTCTTATTTCTTGAGAAAGGCTTGTATTGCTATATACTTTTCTCTTAGGACTGCCTTTGCAGCATCCCAAAGATTTTGAACAGTTGTGTTTTCATTTTCATTTGTGTCCATAATTTTTTAAAATTCTTCTTTAATTTCCTGGTTGACCCATTCAGTCTTTAGTAGGATGCTCTTTAGCCTCCATGTTTTTGAGTTCTTTCCAACTTTCCCCTTGTGGTTGAGTTCTAGTTTCAGAGCACTGCAAAGAGGATGATCCCAATCTTTTGGTACCAGTTGAGACCTGATTTATGACTCAGAATGTGACCTGTTCTGGAGAATATTCCATGTGCATTAGAGAAGAATGTGCATTCTGTTGCTTTGGGATGGAATTTTCTGAATATATCTGTGAAGTCCATTTGGTTCAGTGTGTCCTTTAAATTGTTTATTTCCTTGTTGATCTTTTTCTTAAATGATCTGTCCATTTCAGTGAGGGTGGTGTTAACATCCCCTACTATTATTGTATTATTGTTGATGTATTTCTTTGATTTTGTTATTAATTGGCTTATATAATTGGCTGCTCCCATGTTAGGGGCATAGATATTTAAAATTGTTAGATCTTCTTGTTGGATAGACCCTTTAATTATGATATAGTGTCCTTCCTCATCTCTTATTATAGTCTTTGGTTTAAAATCTAATTTGTCTGATATAAGGATTGCCACCCCAGTTTTCTTTTGATGTCCATTAGCATGGTAAATGGTTTTCCATTCCCTCACTTTAAATCTGGAGGTTTCGTTGGGTCTATAATGAGTCTCTTGCAGACAACATATTGATGGGCTTGGTTTTTTTATCCAATCTGATACCCTTTGTCTTTTGACTGGGGCATTTAGCCCCTTTACCTTCAGGGTAACTATTGAAAGATAGGAATTTAGTGCCACTATATTGCCTATAAGGTGACTATTACTGTATATTGTCCTTGTTCCTTTCTGGTCTGTGTCACTTTTTTTGCTCTCTTTGCTTAGAGGACCCTTTTCAATATTTCCTGTAGGGCTGGCTTTGTGTTTGCAAATTCTTTCAGTTTTTGTTTGTCCTGAAAGCTTTTTATCTCTCCTTCTATATTCACTGCCAGCCTAGCTGGATATAGTATTCTTCGCTGCATATTTTTCTCACTTAGTTCTCTGAATGTATCATGCCAGTCCTTTCTGGCCTGCCAGGTCTCTGTGGATAGGTCTGCTGCCAGTCTAATGCTTCTGCTGTTGTAGGTTACAGACTTCTTGTCCTAACCTGCTTTCAGGATTTTCTCTTTGTCTCTGAGACCTGGAAGTTTTACTATTAGATGACAGGGTATTGACCTAATTTTATTGATTTTGAGGGGGGTTTTCTGTGCCTTCTGGTTTTGATGCCTGTTTCCTTCCCCAAATTAGGAAGATTCCTCACTATAATTTGCTCTAATATTCCTTCTGCCCCTCTCTCTTTCTTCGTCTTCTTCTGGGATCCCAATTATTGTAATATTGTTTCATCTTATGGTATCACTTATCTTTTGAATTCTCTCCTTGTGATCCAGTAGTTGTTTATCTCTCTTTTTCTCAGCTTCTTTATTCTCCATCATTTGGTCTTCTATATCACTAATTCTCTCTTCTGTCTCATTTATCCTAGCCATTAGAGCCACCATTTTTGATGATACCTCATTAATAGCCTTTTTGATTTCAAGTTGGTTAGATTTTGGTTCTTTTATTTCTCCAGAAAGGGATTCTTTGGTATCCTCTATGCTTTTTTCAAGCCCAGCTAGTATCTTTATAATCGTCATTCTGAACTCTATTTCTGACATCTTACTAGTGTCTGTATTGATAAGGTCCCTGTCAATCGGTACTGCCTCTTGTTCTTTTTTTTGAGGTGAATTTTTCCATTTTGTCATTTTGTCCAGAGAAGAATAGATAAATGAGAGAATGAAATGCTAAAAGGGTAACAATGACCCCAGAAAATATGTACACTAAACAAATCAGAAGAGACCCAAAACCAGGCAGGGGGGGAAGAATATGATCAAGCTAGAGAGCCACATACTAGATTTTGGGTGTATTTTGGTCTGTTAGAAGAAACAGCCTCCTGAAATTTTAAAGAAAGAAAACCATTAACATATATATATATAAACCATATATATATATATACATATATATATGTATACACACACACACAAATAGGGTAAATAAGATGAAGGGAAGGAATATGAGTATAAAGATGAAAATTAAAAAAGATTTTAAAAAAGGAATTGATAAGAAGTTGGCTGAGAAAGAAAAAAATAGAAAAAAAGAAAAAAAAGTAGTGAATGTGATCAGGTGGGAGGCTAGAACAAATCCATACAGTAGATTTAGGGTATATTTGGTCTGTTAGAAGAAACTGTATCCCAAATTTAAAAAAAAATGTATATATATATATATATATATATATATATATATATATATATATA